>JACEEZ010006089.1:0-13952 GCA_016584305.1 Chionoecetes opilio | reverse complement strand
GGGGAAAGTTGGGGAAAAGCCCCCAAAAATGGGGATTTCATTAAGTTTAAATAAAATTTTTCACCTTTAAAAAAAAAAAGACTATACGCATAGTTTTGTTGTCCCTTACTTGAGCCTACCCATGCTTCATTTTTTTTTTATCCACCCCTGTAGCTGGTCACCCGGTGTAAAAACCCCGGGGGTTACCCTTCCGGCCGCAGTCCAGGGGCCCGAAGGACACGATCCGACTGGGGAAAAGAGTGAAGAGATCGGCTGAAGGGATCTGCGGAAGGGAAATCTGCGTCCACCCCCCAAGGGCCGCCAGAGTCCATGCTCCCGGGGGTTTTTGCCAAAACACCCCAAAGCAAACCTGTAGTGTTTTTAAATCAAGAATATTATTCAAAGGCGGGCTGGAGAAGAGACCTTTTTTCTTAAAAAATTATTTAACTCACGCCAATCCCTGTAAAAAATTTATTATTCTTTGTTTACCATTGATTTACAACGACAACTACTAAAAAAGAAAAATAAGATATGAAGAAAAAAAAAGGGAAATGGAAAATACTACACACAGTAATACAAAACAAAGCAAAAAAAAACTGACCGCCGTCCCCAGCCTTTCCCCTGTAGGGGCAAATTACGGGGCCGGGACTCCAAATGGGAAGGGGGGACCCGCAGCAGGATGTCACTGGTGCGCCGGGTTTCCCTGTAGCCCAGCCCGTCATATGGCACTGCTCACCTCCACGGGCCCCCCCGCCACGTCAAAGTCCCGCTCAGGCAAACAACGGGCTGAATCCATTCTACGAACTAAGAACAAAAGAAAAATGAGAAAAAAATAAAAACATAAGGAAGCACAAGAGCCACGAGCCTACACGTGGGGGGGCCCCGTTTTATGACGTGGGGAAAAGTACCTCGTGCTTTTTTTAACACCCTTTGAAAATAATGAGCCCTACAATTCGGACTTCATGTTTCGCCGAAATCGATGGGGTTTTGCGAGCGATAGAGGATTGTCCGAGACCTTGGAGCGGTGTTGTAGTCGGGGGGGCATAATGATCCCTTTTATATAGTAAAATCTGGGCGGGTGGGGGGGCGCAGAACTGGAAGCCCGTTTCCCCTGGTTTCACAGCTAATTCGGAAAAAACTAGGGGCCCCCGTCTCCTAAGGGGGGGGCACCCACTGAAGAGCAAAGAAAATAAAGAAAAAATTGAAACAATTACTTGACTATAGCAAATGAAGAGATAAAAATGTTAATGCTTATAAGAAACATAAAGATATAAGGAAGTAAAAGAGCTGGAGGACCTAAAAGTGGTAGTTCCTGTTTACTTACCTGATACTACCTAACTTCCACCTTTCACCCCTATCCATGAAATTGTTAGCCTCTTTTTTAGAACCCCCTATTGACTCTGCAATAACTACCTGACGACTGAGAACAACTAAAATACAAAGTGTGTGTGTACTGCTACTCACGGCTGCTCGTCGATAAAACAGTGGCGGCCGAGAGACATAACCCCTCGCTGATCACAGACCCCACCCACCTGAACTCGATCTCATTAGTTGAGGTCTCTGTAAATAAATAAAAAAAAAAAAAATCAGAAACAATAGTTTCCAACATAAGAACATAAAAAAAAAACATAAGAAAAAAAGGAAGCTACAAGAGGCCCAGACCTCCCACGTGGTAGTTCTGTACACAAATACTGTAAAAAAATTTTGAATACTTTGCGATTTTTATTAATAGTTTATTAGTTTATTTTGTTAACACGTGAATGTTTGTCGCCCATTAATAATTAGCAAATCCAAAAACCTTTTTGGAATGATTTTTCCCAGACAGAGACACTTGACAGAGAAGAAACAAAAAAGGAAAAAAAAAGTTTAAAGCCAGTGTGGGGGCCCTATAGCAGGAAGGAGGGCTTCTATACCCTGAAAAAAAAAGGTAAAAGTTTGAAACCCCGGGTTAGCCTATAGCAGAAGGATGCTATCTATACTCTGTAAACAAAGGATAAAATATTGTAAGCCCAGTATGCTTTTATAGAGGAAGGAGACTATACTTATTCCCGGGACCCGATCGAGCCTCCAGGGTTAGTTTCCAAAGGGACGGGCCTGTTGCCTCCATGGATTTTGCCGTCCAGGGGGGGCAGACCACACTCTTGGGCACGGGTTGGGGGGTGGGGGCCCTGGGGGGGGGGGGGGGGGGTTTCGGGTAGGCCCCGTGGCTTTGGGGCAGCACCCCTGGTGAAAAAAAAACTTAAATTTATTTTAATCAATGTATTTTTAAAAATTTTTTTAAGGAAAGAAGTAGAAGGGGAAAAGCAATGATTATCAAAGCAATGCCTATCATATTTTTCATGTTTTGTAGTAATTTTTTGTTAATTTGTGTTTTTTAAAAAATATCGGAAGTATTTGTCATGTGAATTGGGAAATGGGGGACTTTAAATCATTGTAACTAAAAAAACTGCCCCAATTTTCAAATCAGCACCCCCGAAAACTGCTAAAAAAAAAAAATTTTTAAAAGCAAATTTATTTTTAAAAAAATTTTGAAAATTTGAAATATTTTTTGAAAATACTTCCTAACATTTTTTCGGGCTCTGAACACAAATTTTTGGGTCATTTTTTCAGTTACAAGATTGAGGTTTCCCTTCAGAAAAAATCACAAGGGGACAGATACCCCCGTATTTTTAAAAATCAAAAAAATAACAAAATTACTACAAGACATACAAATATGAAGGGCTTTGCTAGATTAATTATTACTTAAAATAATAAGAGAGAGAGAGAGAGGAGAGGGGGGAAAGAGAGAGAGAGAGAGAGAGAGAGAGAGGGGGAGAGAGAGGAGAGAGAGGAGAGAGAGAGAGAGAGGAGAGGGGAGAAGAGAGAGGAAGAAAAAGGAGAGAGAGAGGAGAGAGAGAGAAAAAAAAATAAAATTTTAAATTTTGGTATGTGTGTAGGAGGTATATCAAAACTTAGGAGATGATAGAACATTAAAGGTGAAAAAATGGGGGGGGTTTAATAATCAAAATTTTAAAAGTAGAAAAGGAATTTGAGGGTTTTTAGGGTTTCTTGTGTTATATTTTTCTAGATTAATCTGTATTGTTTCTTATTTTTTATCATGTGGTAAAAATAAGTGTGTGTACTTATAATTAAGATAAAAAAAAAATGGTTTTGGTGAGTACAAGAATACAATATGTGCTTTTTTTAGCATATTTGAGTGCTTTTTTATTGTGGGAGGGGCTAGAGGTAACCATCGGATAATTGGACTTTCGGCTAATTCGACCCTGGAGTTCCAATTAGAGAGGGTTTACTGTATATGAATGATGTTGTGTGTCTAGTGGCGATGGTGTTCAGTCAGGCCGTCTCTTTTTTCTCCGTCTCTCTCTACTCTCTCTCTCTCTCTCGTCTCTCTTCTCTCTCTCTCTCTCTCCCTCTCTCTCTCTCTCTCTCATATTTTCAAGCCTCACGCATCTTACCGGGGCATTTGGCTTTGGACGGAACACGTGGCCTCCTGCACCACCTGACGTTTGTTGTATCAGTGCTACCAGTCCCGGGCACTTGTCCAGCGTGATGCAACTCGTGGGGGCAGTCCGTTTCTGGGGAAAATATAATAATAATAAATAAATAAACAGGAATCGTGGATTCTGGACTTGAAAAAAATATTAATTATAAAACGGGAATTATAAAATTTGTTCTGATAAAATACCAAGCAGTGATGAAAAAAAAAATAACTAAAATAAAAATAATTTAAATAAACACTAATAATGAGATTCCTTGACTTTCCTGAATGAAAAAAAAGCAATAGAACGAAATGTATATATGCTATTCATTAAAGTTCTGCATTAAAAAATAACAATGTATGATGAAAAAATAACTAAACACACACATGATACTTACTGGATTGGACAGCAGTTTAAAAGAACTGCATTCAGAAAAATCGTGCTTTCATCTCAGTGTTGTTGCTCAACGCCTGTTGACCAGAGGATTTCTGAAGCAAGGAGTTGACCGGTATTGTATAACTTGATTTTTTGGAAAATGAAAAAGATAATAAATAAACATGGAGCAGGGCGATTTAGGATCTGAAAACAATGGAGGCTTAAGCCAGCAAAGGGATAATCGTAAATGTTTTAAGGATAATTCAAAGAATTTATGAAGATAATGGAATATAAGAGGTGAGAAACACTGCTACTAAAAACTGGTCGGTGAATTTGCTTAGGATAAATTTCGAATAAGAAAATTAAAATAAAATGAAAAGACAACTCAGTGGTTCAACTTGTTATTATTTTTATTCATCGTAGGAGTAAATCTAAGAAAAGAGAGCCTTTGGCGTGATGAAGTCAGTCATATAGATTGTATAATCCAATTTTGTAATATGAAATCTGACAACCTCGGTTCTTTCAATATTTTTTTTTTAAACATCAAAAGAAGCTGGCCAAAGGACACAAAAAAAATGGCATCGAAAAAAATGACTTCTATTAAATCTGTGGTCTTCTGTCATCTATATTCTCTTTTTTTCACCTCTCCAAAAAGTCTTTGGGTTCCTCTGTCCATGCCCCCCCTTCCCCCTGTTCTCTCCCCACCCTCTATGTTGCTCATATAAAGGATCCATCAGCATACGCTAAGTAACATCTAACCTAATATTTGTTTTTTTTTCTAAAATTTTTATGTTTGGCCCAGTCAGAGCTTATTTATTTTTTTGAGAGAAAAAATATAAAAAAAAAAGGGATTTTAAAAAATTTAAAACTTTAAAAAAAATTTTTGTAAATCAAATTTTTTCGGGCCCTTTTTATAAAAATTTTAAATTTTCTTTTCTTGATAAAAAAAAAAAAGAAAAAAAACCTTTAAAAATTTAAAAACTTTAAAAAAAACCCCCCGGGAAAAAAAAAAAAGGGGAAAAGCCCGGGTTTAAAAAAAAAAAAGGGAAAAAACCCGGTCCCTTTAAATTCCCCCCCTTGTGTTGGGCCCCTTTCCAAAATTTCTTAGGGAAAATTTTTTTTAAAATAAATATGCTCTTTAAAGAAAAAAAAAAAGGGGGAAAGAAAAGGGAAAAAAAAGGGGGAAAAAAAAAGGAGGGAAAGAGAAAAAAAGAAAAGGGAAAAAAAAAAAAAAAAAAAAAAAAAACGAAATTTTTAAAAAGGAGGGGGAAAAAAAAAAAAAAAAGGGGGGAAGGGGGAAAAAAAGGGGGGGAAAAAAAAAAATGACAAAAAGAGAGAGGGGGGGGGGAGAAAAAGAGAGAGAGAGGAGAAAGAAGAGAGGAGAAAATAGAGAGAGAAGGGCCAAGAAAAAAAGAGAGAGATTAAAAGAAAAAAGAGAAGAGGGGGGGCCTCGAAAATAGGGAAGGGGGGGGGGTATTGAAAAAAAGAGAGAGAAGAGAAGGGGGGGGAGAAAAAAAGGGGGGGTTTAAAATAAAAAGTTTTTGGGCCCTGAGGCGGGAAATTCCCCTTTTTTTAAAGGGAAGGTGGGGGGTGATTCCTTACGCTATCCTCATCGGCCGGGCCCCAAACACACGTCTGCCTCCTCTGGGCCGCTCCATCATCATAATACACTAAATATTAGCTGATATTCAAAAATAATCATCATCACCACCTTGCTCACTGTGAGAATATTAGCACGTACTACATTAATCAACGCTATACTATCTAAGAACATCCCTTATATCACCAACCACACCAACATAGGACATATTAGGCGCACATGAAACGCTAGCCACCGATCACAGTAGGTACCTCAATTCTTAGTTGGTACCAGAAAATAAAATATATTATCCTATAGCGTGTCTTGAGCAATGTCTTGTTTGAATAATAATTGGAGCCTCAACAAGTAACTTTGGCTAGGATGAGAAGTTGACACCACACTCCTACAACTTTCACCCTTGATAAGTTTCGTACGCAGCAAAACACGGACGAACTACCTACAAATAACAAAGCTTCGTAAAAATTTAACTCTACATAAACTAATGCAGGATATCTCAACGACAACTAAGCTACACAGCCATATATACCGTAAAACCCACTATAAGCTCCTAGATAATGACATAATGGAAAATAATGATATCGCGAAAATGACAAGCGAACTCTAAACTACAGCGTGCTTCCATAAGAGACGCACACGTGTTTCCATAAAAGGTGTATGTCATAATGTCATCCCTAAACCACCATTAAGACTACACTACTATATACTCCCTGAACCCTTTGCACAGGTACTTTTTTTTAGTTTAATCAGACACTGGTCACCTGTTATTCTCTGTCATTTGATGGCCGAATGACTCATGCCTGATGGTGAGGCGCGCGCAGGGCAACCTTTATCTGCATGAACGTCCGGCCCCTGTATTTTCGTTTCTTCCACTTTTACTTGGGGAAATAAAAATAATTTGCGGGATAAATAGTGGATGCTTATTAGACATAAGAGAATTTGGGCGTATACTGTCGAATAAAACTTTTTTAAAGCAGTTCGGTTTTTGCTTTTTTAGCTGGTGCCGCATTTTGGTTCCGTTCGTTCCCAAAGCTCCCTTTTTCCAGTGAAGTTGTTAAGGATGTAAAAAACCCGCACTAATGTAACAATGGGAGAAAAATTTTATATTTAATAAAAATGTGGAAAAAAGACCACAATAAAAAAACAATTGTTGAGCAAAGGGGTGAGGGCGAAAATGGGGCGCAAGAGAAAGTTTATTGCAGGGAGAAATGCAATTTTCCGTAAATTTGCACGGCAGTGTCATAAAGATGAACACATACAAATTTAAATTTATGGACGAATCACCTACAGTCTTCAGGACATAAAATCGTGGGATGCAAAATGAAATATATTGCACCTGGCGACATTAGGCAGTGGCAAGTGACGGCGACTATAGTTTATCTACGGTAAGTAAATTCAGGGCTTTTGATTTCGTTGCATTCGTTTGTTGTTTGATTGGTTTGAATCCCAAAAAAAAGGGGAAAATGTGGATAGGCCCATCGTTTGAGTTTTTTATTTTTTTTTTTTTCATCCCAAAAAACCCAATTTGGGGTGTATAAATAACCTTTAGAAGGACATGAGTAAAATCTTTTATTTTTAGTAAAAAATTTAAAGATCAACGAGGTAATTTGGGTTTTTTTTGGGACATTTTAGTTTATTTACTTTTTTACCATTCAAAAACTCAAGGGTGGTAGTAAGAACCCTGAAATGGACAATGAGTAACATCTTTATTCTGTTCAAAAAATTTCCCGAAGTAGTACATTGTATGTAAAAAACAGTCCCCCCCCCCCCCCCGCACGGACGCAACGCTGGGTCAACAAAACTAGGAAATAATGTTTTTACGCAAGCGACCGCCCGGGGACTGAAAAGTTTTGAATCACGTTTCCCCCTCGGGGGCATTTTGGAATACTAAAACCATCTTAGGGGGCTAAGACCATCTTAGGCCCCAGGTGGGCATTTTCGGAAGCAAAGTTCGCTCCCCTAAAACAGGCAGCGGGTAAACTAAGGGAGGGTTGGGGCGTCTTAGCCCCAATTTTTTCCCTCACCATAACAACAATGGTTATATTTTTGGTTATATATATATATTTTTGATGTATATAGTATTTAGGGGTATAATAACTATGCATACAATTTAGATGTGGGCTATATATATACTATATATTAGGGGTGGGTGGGCGGAATAGATATGTTTGCGACAGAACGGTGAGCAGTTTAAATTTTAAAAATATCAAAACACAGAAAAAAAATGTCGTTTTTCCGATAATATCACATACGGCTATGTATGGTGTGTGGAGGATGAAAAGGGGGAAGGAAAAGGAGGGAGAAGAAATAAAGAAGAAAAAAAAAAGGGGACAGAGGGCAAAAGGGGAAAAAAGAGAGAGAGAGAGAGAGAGAGAGAGAGAGGAAGAGAGAGAGAGGAGAGAGAGAGAGAGACTCCCCGGCGGTACACTGCACGGATGCGAAAAAAATTGGCAAATCAAGGGAAGGAAGAGGAGGGAGAAGAAAAAAAAGGAGAGAGAGAGAGAGGAGAGAGAGAGGGGAGAGAGGAGAGAGAGAAGAAGGAGAGAAGGAGAGAAAGAGAGAAGGGAAAGAGGAAGAGGAGAGAAAGGAAAAGAGAGAGAGGAGGAAGGGAAAAGAGGAGAAAGGGAGAGAAAAGGGGAAAGAAGAGAGAGAGAGAGAGAGAGAAGGAGAGGAGAGAAAAGGGGGAAGAGGAGAGAGAAGGGAAAGAGAAGAGAGAGAAGGGGGGAGGAGAGGAGAAGAGGGGGAGAGAGAAGGAAGAGAAAAGGAAGGGGGAGAGAAGGAGAAAAGGAGAGAGAGAGAGGAGAGGAGAGAGAGAGAGGAGGGAGAGAGAGAGAGAGAGAGAGAGAGAGAGGAGGGGGGGAAAAGAGAGAGAGAGAGAGGAGAAGAGGGGAAAAGGGAAAGAGGGGAGAAAAGGGGAGAGAGAGAGAGGAGAGAGAGAGAGAGAGGGAAGAGAGAAAAGAGAGAGAGAGAGAGAGAGAGAGACTCGCTGGTATAGTATTTCCGAAAAATACAGACTTGTGTCGCGCGCGCTGTTTGGTTGGTGGCCTAAAAAGGGTTTGGCCCTTTTCTGCCCCTTCACGAGGCTAAGATGGCGCCAAAAATGCTTTAGAACTTTTTGGGCCCCGGGGAAATAAGTCGGTCTTAGGACGCTAAGAGGGTGTATTTTTAGACCCCCTTCCCAAAAATGCGCCCAAGCGGTTGCCAAGTTATTTAGAAAGGTACAAATAGTATGCTTTTTGGTTCGTTTGACAATGAAAAGTTTTTTCATTTTCCAAGGGCCCGTTTACTCTACTTGAGGTAACGATTATTTGAAATCTTAAGCTCATATATTTGGCAGTGATTTTGATTTCTATGTGAACAGTATTTTGATGAACAGAAATTAATTACAGAAAATGTTACGCTTTAAAACGACTGGCGCCATGTTTGTGACGTCAACAGCGCAGACAACAGAGCAAAACAGCTGTGAAGCGGCCGCTACTATATGTACTAGTTACCTACTAATACACCAACTTGCATTACCCTATACAAACCGCAAGATGAACCAGTAATCCTCTTCAAGTGATGTAGTTAGGTTTTCCCACTGTGTTTGTGAATATGCAAGTTGTAGTTTATAAGGAAAAGTGGATAGACAGAGTAAGTGGCCCGTGACACCTGACAAGTGATGACTTCTGGGATCGGCATTCCTTATAGGGAGCTTAAATAACCTGCAATGACATGTACAGCTAGACAGATAAAACGAGCTCATAAAGGAACAAGTAGAAATGTATGGCTTTCTTTCCCCCACATAAGCAAAACATACCCCCTTCGTCACTCTACTCACCACTACAACCTTTAATAACCATACATTTCTACCTGTTCCTCTATGAGTTCGTCTATCTGTCTAGCTATACATGTCATTGGCAGGTTCTTTTTAAGCTCCTTAAGGATGCCGATCCCAGAAGTAACATTTGCCTAGTGTCACGGGGCCACTTATCCCTGTCTATCCATTTTTTTCCTTTATAAACTACAACTTACGTATTCACAACACGTGAATACCTACTACATCACTTGAAGGAGGATTACTGGTCATCTTGCGGTTTAAAGGGTAATGAAATTTAGTAAGGTTGGTTGGTTAGTAAAATATAACTATAATTTTACAAGGGTAGGTTAGGTTAGTAATTTTTTTTTGGGGGGGGGTCTCGCTATGAGGTTCTTAGTGAGATTAGGTTAGGTTAGGTCAGTGATTCCCAACCTTTACACCTTGGAGGAACCCCTGTACTAATTTTTCATATTCCAAGGAACCCCTATATATATTATTTTTTTAAGAAAAGTTCTTGAGCAATATAATTCATATGAAATCTACAATTACGGCACATGTCATGAGAGTTCACACTAATAAGTCAATAATGTTATGACTTACCTTCAGTGTGACACTTGGACTTGTTTCTCTTTGCGTATCTGTGAAATTCTTGGCCGAATTTTTGACAGACACACACGCAGTTCTTCCTCGACAGACAGAAGACGATTTCTTAATTTGCTTTTAATGACGGTCAGGCATGAGAAAGCTTGTTCACAGAGGTAAGAAGTTGAAAACTGGAGTAAAACATCCAATGCTTTTACTGAGAGACAGGGTACTCTTGCTTGCTGAAATCCAAACTTGTCATGTGATACTTCATTAAATTTCATTTCAAGGTTAGGTCGCACTGTAGTTCACCAGTTCTTCCTCTTCTTGCAGACTAAGTGGTTTTCTGTACTTGGTGAGAACTCAGTAAAGGGGGGTTTCTCACCCAGTCATAGTATCTGATGACAAGGAGGGAAGTCTTATGAAGTTTTTTCTGACTGTGATCCCAAAAAACTTGTAATTAATGGAATGACATTTTCATATTCAGTCTGAGTTTGAACTTGAAATAGGAGTTGGACACATTTCGACGTTTCCTCTTAAAAGGTGCTTTTTCCAAACAGGCGAGTTTTTTCTTAAATGCAAGAAGTTTGTCGGGTGGAAGTCAGAATGTTTTCCTTCGCACCCTGCATGCTGGTGTTCAAGTTATTTAAATGCTGAAAAAATATTGCAAAATATGCTAGTTTCATTTGCCAGTTTGTAGATTCAAGACTTCACAGAAACGGGATTTATATTCTCTTTGAAGAAAAGCAGCAGTTCCTGTCGCAACTCGAATACCCTTGTCAAAACTTTACCTCTCGAAACCCATCGAGCCTCTGTGTGCTGGAGAAGCGTCACGTGACTTTCTGCATGTTTTCACACAACCTTGCAAATATGCGAGACTTCAGAGGGCGCTGCTTTAAAAAAGTTGACCGTGTTCACAGTTATATCAAGGACTTGTTTAATCATCCCCAATAGTTTTTGAAACCAAAACTTCTCGGTGGAGAAGCAGTGAGTTGTTATGACTTCAGGGTTTTTCTTTCACGCGTGATACAAACCTTGTACTGAGTCAATCATTGGGGGAGCACCATCAGAGCAAGATTCCAACGCATCGGTCCATGACAAACCACAAGATTCCAGGTAAGAAGACAAGATGTTGGAAATGTCGTTGCCTTTGGTAGTTTCTGGCAGTTCTTACAGCAAAAATAATTTCCCATTATTCCACCTTCATTTTCAAATCGTACAAATGCCAGCACTGAGCTTTACCAGTTATATCATTGTCTCATCTATTTTGAGAGCAAAGTTGTTATTTTGCAGTATTTCAGAAAAAATACCAGAACTATTGTTGGACAGGTCATCCACACGCCTACTAATTGTATTATCAGAAACAGGAACCTTGCTTAAATTTTCACTTTCAGCTTCTTCACCTAGCATTGTTCTCACAATTATTGCAAGCAGGCATTATTGGCTTTCTGCAATAGTGTGACTTTCATTTTCTTGGGAAACTAGCTCAGCCACTAAATAGCTTGCTTTTTGGGCCTTATCACTGATGGTTACCTTCTTTTCAAAAACTTTTCCTTGTTTCTGCTGTGAATCCAATAGTCTTCGAAATAAACCACGGTTTTATTTGACAATGGCTGTGATTAGTACTTAAGTGTCGCTTTAACCTGGCTGGGGCCATAGCTGTGTTTGCGAGCTGTTTCCACAAACAATGCACAAAGGAAATGGACAGTTTTCTTCTCCAGTCCAGTAAAGCCAATGGCCAGTTTAAATGTCATTGTAAATGCGATTTTTTTAACATCACTCACTTCCTTTACTCGTACTTGGCTGTGGTATTTGTGATTCTTCGTCACTGTCCTCCTCTCCACTGACATGCTTTCTTTTCAAATATTTTAACATGCTTCAGTCTTTAAAATCCGTATCAAACTAATATTAACTGGTGAGATTAATTAACACAACGTTTCATCGGTTGCGCTGGCTCAAAACTGACTGAAGGAAGATGTGTGACGGCTGGGCTGGGGCTCGTGACACGTATGATTTCTCTCACGGGGTTGCGTCAAACCCTCCTACCCAAACCCCTGTGTCGCCAAAAATTGCGGAGTAGGAATGAAGGGCGTATCCCGCACCGGCAATAACAGTAATTTTTTTCAATTCTATGCATATTATTTGCTCCCATTACTATATTTCTTGTACTGACTGACACGTACGAGTAGTTTGTGTCTGGGAAGTGTTTGTGACGTGTTGTTGAGAAGGAAATTTTGAATTATGAATTAAGATCACTGTCATTTTGTAATAGCACATAATTATTTTACGGTTTCTCGCGGAACCCCTGGTGATGGTCGGCGGAACCCCAGGGTTCCGCGGAACCCCGGTTGGGAATCACTGGGTTAGGTTATAGTGAGGCTAGATTAGTAATATTAAACATATTATAATTTTGAGGGTCCAGGGGGTCATTAAGGAGGGGAGGGGGTGGGGGGGGCATCTCCCCTCCACTTTTTAATTACAGTTTAGAAAGGGAT
Organism: Chionoecetes opilio; assembly: GCA_016584305.1. NCBI lineage: Eukaryota > Metazoa > Arthropoda > Malacostraca > Decapoda > Majidae > Chionoecetes > Chionoecetes opilio. The sequence goes on along the minus strand of JACEEZ010006089.1, from coordinate 1,646 downwards.
CTGAAGGGATCTGTGAAGGTCTGGAGGAAAAAAAAACTCTAATAAGGGCGGGAAAGGACTCTAGAATTTTACCTAACTCACTGCGGTTTGTATACTTAACATGAAAAACACCCAGCCCGTCTCATCCCTACCCCAAAAGCCTTGCATACTGCATACACTCCCGCAACTTATCACAGCTCAGCTAAAGCCCCACAGCTACATATCATTTTCAAGTTCCTTATCCATGCACAAGTACATACATTAATAATACATCAAAATGGTCTTCACAGCAACAGTATGAATTTTCCTTTATCGAGAAATCATGCCTTGCAAAAAATCCACCACTGTTTCCTCTTTTTTTGTCTTTAGGCATAGTTATGAACACATTCTCTGGAGTTTTAATTGTGGTGTTTTTGCACATTGGCACAAAACAAACAAATATGTTCTTTTGTCTGGGACATGTTGAATGGATGTACGACGGTCTGCTGAGCCTAAACAAGCCGATCACGATCAGGGGAGATCTGAGTCTGCGCCTACTACGTCACAAAACCCAAACACAGCGCGTTCCGCCGTGTTGTGATATTTTGGCCCAAAAAAAAGCTATATATTTCATTTATGGTGCATTTCTCAGCAAAAGAATATGAGACAGTGATATGTGCCTATATTGCATCCAAAGCCTTCATAATACTCCGTGTTTTAGGTGTGAGTAAACGGGTCCAATGGTTCTGGTATAATGTATATATATTTACAGGAATTACCACGTGTAGGTCTCGCGGGCCCCTTGTAGCTTTTCCCTTTTTGTCTTTTGTTCTATTTTATCTCATGCTTGCTTTTTTTTGTAAACATAGATGTAGGCATATCACCCTTTGACATCGCGGCGTAACTCTTGTAATATCCAATAATTCATATTAACAGGTAGACGTGCAGCTTTCTCCGTACAGAAAACAGAAGTCAGAAACAGAAGTCTTAAGTGGAAAGCTGCATACCCAGGAATGGGCCTTACTTAAGAAGGACTCCAGCACATATCCCTTTTATAAATGTATTATTGCCGACCCTGACCACACTCCATACAAGAGGCCATTTTAGCTCCGGCAGCAAAGCTTGACCTCCCTGATGAGCTTGAGCTTCAAACTGTAGATAGAGTCGACCATGGTGGCCACCCTGATGGGGACCCCCAAGGACGATGTTCACGCTGTCGTCGTCGACGTGTACATTTTTGACAACGTTGATTAATAACGGGCTGCTGGGAAACCATATAAACTACGACGGTATTTTTCCAGAAAAACACCAGTCTCACTACGAAGGACACCTATGTGTTGCTGAGGTGGGCCTTTTGCATATATAAGACGCGGTGTATTGTTTTTCCCCCGGTCCATACAAAACCGGAACGGTCCGGAACGGAGATTATTTTCCGGAACAGAGTTCCCAAAAAAGGGCTGGAGGGTGGGTTTAGAAGGGTCTATAAGGGTATATTTATATCTTAAACTGTTCGTGATGACGTCTCTTTTGATTTGTCCTTCCGAACTAATGAAGCGTGCTAGTTAATCATAGCAAATCTGATGTCAGCACAATTTTAAATGTTAATTGCAATTAAGGATTTAACTAGCCGAAATTTTGAAAAGTCACAGTCTTGCATGTAGGTTAAAAAAAAAAAACCTTTAGCGAAT
>JACEEZ010006088.1:0-13754 GCA_016584305.1 Chionoecetes opilio | reverse complement strand
TTGGAAAAAATTTTGTTTTATTGGGGAAAAAAAAAATGTTTGGTTTGGGTTTGTTTTAAGGTGTTTGTGGTTTGGGTTGGTTTTTATGTTTTTTGGGATTTTTTAAAATGTAGAAAATAAAAAAATGCCATTTAAAATTTAAACATTAAATATAATAATATTTTATTATATATTTTTTAATTTTAAATATATATATATATATAATATATTAATATATATATATATATATTATAAAATTAAAAAATTTGCAGTATATTAAAATATAAAAACAAAAAATGTCAACATTTGAACTGGCATTTGATGTTTTTTGTAATCTTTAAAACCCCGCATGCCAAATTCATCCTGTGTGGCTGGGGCCCTTTGGCAGGTGACAGGGTCGTCCCGTCCCCAGCCGAGGCTCCAGCCAGGTCCTTGCCGTGCCGGGAAGCGTGTTTGTGGTTGGACCGCCAAAGGTTTAACCGCCGATAAACTTCCTTAATTGGCCCCCTTTCACATTTTTCATCATTTCCACCCGTTTTTCACAGGCCTTTCCACCTCACTGTAGGTTTGTGCCCCCCCCCCTCTCTTTTAGGCCTTTTCCACACTTAGGGGTCATGCGGGTGGCGGTGCGGGATTTTGGCGGTTTTAAAAAATTTCGACGTTTTCCACACTGCCAAGGCTGGTTGCGGGCCGCTCCAAACCCCCTTTTCCCGATTTTTCCCTCCCCACACTGCCCCCCCCTCATTCACCGGCGTCAGTGCTTGACCTAGCTCCACTGAGGGAGGATGTTTTTTGCGCTGCGCTCCTTTGAAAAAATGTCCCCTTCCCCCCTACTAAATACTACTACTACTAACACTAACCACTACCACTATACTAACTACTACCTATACTACTTCTACTACTACTAACTTCCCCCTACTTAAATACTACTTCCCACTACTACTCCCACTACTACTACTACTTTTTACTACTTTTTACTAAATACCACTACTACTACTAATACTACTACTACTAAATACCACTTTCTACTACCCACTACACTACTACCACTACTACTACTACTCTACTACTACTATACCACTACTACTACCCACTACTAACTACTACTACTTTCTACTACTACTAACTAACTAAGTACTACTACTACCCCCTACTAAAATTACTACTACTCTTTCTACCATCATTCTTGGACTTTTTGGTAGCCACTTTGTAGATATTTTTTGTCATTTTTGTTCATTTATAGCCCTAAATATGACACAGATGAAGACACAAAATGACACAGACACCTAGATAGCCCCTTCTAACTGTCCTGAAATCATGGGGTGTGAAAAGTAATAAATTTTAACGCCACCACAGCTGTAAACAGAAAAAAAAAAGTTGTCCTGGCATTAACTGTTTATCTACGGTAGTGGAAAGAGGGGGTTTTTAAAAAAAGGGGTGGCCCCTGGAGTTTGGGGGGTGGGTGGAAAGGATCATATTTTAGAATAGGTCCCCCGATACAAAATTCGGGCGGGTTTTCTCGTCATTTTTCTATGGAGTGACTGGCGCGTCCACGCGAGGGTGGCGGTGGGGGCCCGGGCGGTGAGGCACAGTCTGACGCGCCCAGGTCCGATTTTTAAAAAAAAACCATCCCCCCCGCCTCACCGCCACCCCTGGGGGAAAAACCTTTATCCCCGTCAAAATTGAAAGGGGGCCCACCACAAAATTGCAAAAAAGAAAAAGAAGTTATATTTTTCTGAAAAAAAACCTTTGATCCACTGAATATCTGCCCAAGATTTTAACTTAAAATTTTTTGAGGGGGAACATGGTTTTTCAGGGGCAAAAAATTTTTTTTGGTTACTTTTTTTGGAAATAACCGCAATAATTGGAAAAAAAATATACGAACAATATCAACTCTTAATAAAAAAAAACAAAAAAACAACTTTTAATTTTTATTTAAAACCATTTGGGGCCCCGGTTATGGCAAAAAGACAAAAATGTCCCCCTTTCAAAATGAAAAAAAAAATATTTATGCCCATCTTTTTTGCCCCCATCAAAAAAAAATGGGATTAAATTTATACTTAAAATTGGGGGCGCTTTTATCATTTAAACCCAAATTTTTTATGATTTCCCCCCCCCTTTGCTGTGGGGAAAAAGCCCAAATAAAAAAATTTTTTTTTATATAAAGCCCCTCCCCCCAAAAAAAAAGTAATTGCTGTTCCTTTCAGGAAAACTGACATTACCCTAAAGGTGATTTTCCGGGGTATTAAATTTGAGCGTTGATCTGGGAATTTCGTGAAAAAAAAAATTCTTTTGAAAACTGAAATTTTAAATTTTTGTAAATTTTTTTGTATTTAAATTTGTTTAAATAGTGGGTCCGAAAAAAAAATAGTTAGGGTAGTAGGCAATACCATATATAGTTTTTACAAAATTTCAAAAAACAAGGTCCTTTATTTATTAGGGGGAAATGTTGGGATCCCTACCAAAACTTAAAGTGTACACAAGGAAAATTTGGTCCGTTCCCCAAATATTTAAAAAACACGCCTTTTCTCTTCCATGGGCACCATCATCCAGCAAAAACATCGAAAAAAAAGTCTACTGATTCGTCTGCATTTGAAAAAAAACTACCTCTGCACAGCCCCCCCCACGAAGTGCAAAGGGAGCCCCAAATTTTCCGAACAACCACAAAAATTTTTTTCCCCCTGAGCCACCCTTTTCCATGAACATTAACAAGCTTTAGGAATCCTCTGGGGCCTTGGGGGGAGGTCAGAAAAAACACAGGGGGTTCCAAACCCGGGTCCGATACCCATCCCCAGTCAAGTGGGGTTGGGGGTTTTGGGCCCCCCTTTTCCACTAAAAAAAACCCGGGGGGGATCCCGTAGGTGGGGATTTTTGGAAGCTGAGCTCGTTGGCGGAAGTACCCGTGGGTGCAATGCTGTTCTGTTTGGTTTTTCAACTTTGCAAAAAAAAATTTTTTTTCTCTCTCAATTCGTTTTTAAAAATTTTTGAAAGGTTTCCCTCCCTACACAAAAAAACCAATTGCTCTGTCCCCCCCCCCCCAACAATGACTCATCCTGTTTTTTAAAATTTCATTGCCGGGAAAAAAATTAGGGCCCCCTTTGCCGGGAACATATCATTGTCCTTGGAACATTTGAAAAACCCCCTTGCCTTTGGGGCCCACCCAAAGACCCCCCTTGGGGGGGTCGTGTCGCATCCCCCTAAAGGCAGGGTGAAAAGAAAATGTTTTCACACACATTTCTCCCCCCGGGAGCCTCTCTGGGGCTTTGCCAATGTTTCCAAAATATTGTCTTGGATTCAAATAACCCTTTTCGGCCCCCCGACATTAAGTAAAGGACTGTGCGCCCCCTATTTTCCCTGCTGAAAAAATAGCAAAAAAGTTATCACAAAAAATCCCCCGGGGTTCTTCGCCAACAAAAAACAGTGTTAGAAGCTGTGCAAATTTTTTTGCTAGAGTAAAGGGTTTTCCCCAAACTCCACTTCGCAGAAAGCACTTCACAATGAATTCTTTCCCCGGTTTTTTACCATTGGGGTTCCCCCATGAATTGTTGTTTTTTATTTTGTTCCCGGGAAAATCTTTTTCCTTCTTGACATAAAGGGGTCCCTGGTTTTCAGAAAAAAAAAGAAAACCTTTTCCTGTGGTCCCCCCCAAACCCCTTTTCCCCGAGAGCCCCACGTTTTTTGTTGAGGGACCTTTGGGGCGATACCATCAAACACGACGATAGGGGGATGCCCCTAGTGCTACTAAAAAAAAATTTCAAGGTAGCGGGCAAGAAAAATTTTTTTTTACTGGTTCACCGACTGCCACGGTAGGGGCTTTTCAATAGGGGCCCCCCGCTCTGGTTTTGTATTTTTAAAATCGGTGGTTGTATAGTATCGGGGCAGGTGCCAAGGGGTTTTTATTTCTGAGGCTAACGTGGCTTATTGGCGGAGAGGGGAAAGGCCCCTATTTAGTCTCGAAAAAAAAAAGAAGGAGGAATGGGGGCATAACTCAAAAAACGGGGGGCTTTGGGATTAAGTCCCCCAATTTTTAGTGCCAAGGATCACAATCTCTGGAAGGGAAGTAACTGGGTTTTTAATTGATGTCTCCGTCTGGGGTCTCCAGAGTCTCTGGTCCTAGGTTAGGGGTTGACTGGTTTTTCTTGAGATGTATTTTTTAAGCACACGTTTTTTCCACTCACTCCCCAAGACCCCTTTCTCCCAGGGTTTTTTGGCGTCATCAACCTTTTACCGCTGTTTTGGCAACAAAAAAAACCCGTGAAAATGTTGTGAAGGAGTATCTTTTTTTTCTTGAAAGGGATCCCCTCAAAGAAGAAAAAAAAAAACAAGCATTTTTTGGGTATCAGCTACACATTTTTCTGTTTTTAGCTTTGGGTAGATCCTTTTGTGGTTTTTTCACTTGTCCCCAAAAAAATCACTTCAGTGGGGGGGTTGGGAGGGGCTTGTTCACCTCGCACCCCGACCCCGGGCTAGCCATGACCCAGCTGGGGGGCGGGCTGTGTCCCCCCCTGTAAAACCCTCTTCCCACTGGGGCCGGCCCCCCCTGATGTCTTCAGGTCCTCATAAGTACTTTGCCGAAGACTAAATCGGTAGAAACCACCCCGTATCCCGTCCCCTCCCCTCGGGGGACAACCTTTGGAATTTTTTGGGGAGAAAAATTTTTCTGTTACTTTTTTGGAGGGCCTTGGAAAAAATCTGTCATAAATTTTCAGATATTGTGGGGAAGGCAAATTTTTGGGGGTAGTGGCCGTGTCCGGGGAAGCTGCAAGATTATGGGGGAGCATGGGCGGAGGACCTGCAAGGAAGCAAATCCAAAACCCCTGTTCTTTCGATTTTAAAAAAAAAAACGGATAAAAAGTCCACCTTTCCATTATTTAACCCCACCCCCCCCGCTTTTCCGTTTTCCTTTCTTGCAAATCAATCAAGGGTTTTTTTTGTCTCCAAATACCTTTCCATCACCTTCGGGGCGACCGATGTCTGACACTGCTTTTTGGGCCCCCCCGAAATCGACCGCAAAAAAAAAAACGTCCCCCCTGCATCTTTTAGCTTGTTGGGAAATGTAGGGTCACTGTCCCCCCCCCATCACTTGGAGGTTCATCTGAAAATACCTTTGGAAACAAGTTTTGCATTGAGGCGGCGTCAAAAGATAGGAGTCCAGAATACCAGAAAAACGGGGGTTTTGCCCCCTCATCATGTGGGGGTTTTAGTGTTGCTAGCTATGCACCCTTCCCCAAGCTTTTGGGTCCGTAACCGACATCAGGTGGCCAATACACCCCAAAAAAAAAATCATTTAAGGTTATGGAATCCTCCTAGTCTTAGAAACAATCAGTGAAGTTTTCCCCGTCCCTGGGTTTGCTCTTGATATGGTGAGAGTTTTTTCCCCCAAAGTGGGGAAAACAAATTTTCAGTATCCCCGGGGGGGAAAACCCTATCTCTGGGCCTGTTTTTTCCCAAAAAGGAAAAAAGCAGTGTGGGGGGTTTTAAATGCATCCAAGTCACTTGGGGGGAACCCAAAACATGGGCAGGAAACCTTTTTGATTTCCCCCACCCGGGGGTGTTCTCCCTTTTTGTTCCCCTCTGCTCCTTTTTCCCGTCCCCCCAAAAGGGTTCCGGGGGAAAACGAACTGTGAGCGGGGAAAAAACCCTTCCCAAAGGGGAATCAACATTTGAAAGCTGATTTGTCCAGGGGGCATAGACTCCGGGGAAGCTTTTTTGTAGATAATGCCCTGCGTCCCTTTTCCCATGCGATGTAATGGGGCCCTTAAATTTTATTTGCCCCACTTTTGCGATAAACCTCTGCTGGGAACAGCTCTACGGGGCCCCAACTGAATTTGGGGACGGGGTGCCTTTTTTTTTGCAACCCCGAATGAGCCCATGGCCAGGAATGGTTTTTTTCCCATTTTAATGTGCCAGATGTCATGGTCAACATTGCCGGCCCCACATATTTTAAAAGAAATGTCCCCCGGGTTTAAAACCCCGGGGGAAAAAATTGTTTCCAACTCGTGAATGTCCCGGCTGCGCTCATACTTTGCACCTCCGTGTAAAAAAATAACCCATTGTTTCAAAAGAAAAAACGTGTCCCCATGGGAAAATCGAGACCGAAAAGGGGAGTGCAATTTTTTGGATACCAAAAACCCAGCAACATGGAGGGTTTTAAGGGGTCCTAGGCCTCGTGGCTTGCTGACGCCTTTTCCGAGTGAGCAGATTTTTAAGTCTTTTTCCCCTTTTCCCCCCAAAGGGGCATTTCCAGCAAGAGCTTTAGGACTCTGGTGGAAAAATTGGTTTTTCGGGGATTGACAGTGGGGGGCAGGGTTTGATAGTAGTGGGGTTAATGTTCCTAATTTGAATACCTGTTTTAGTCCCCCCCTTTTAATGAGTCAAAACGGGGGGGGGGTTTTCTTGATCAGGCCAATTTTCTGCTTCAGGAAACACTTTCCTTTTGTTTACGAAGAAGGCCTGAAAAAAAACCGGGGCCCGATGCCCCCCCAAAACCCCTAAATTCCAAAAATTTGGTTTTCCATTTTTATGTCTGCAAAATTAATTTTATTCACCAAAAATTTATTTGGGAAGGTTATCTTCATGTATGAAAAACCCCTATGCAATCACAGGCCCGTGTCTACTAGGGGGAAATCCTCCCCTTTTTCCCCAAAATTAAAAACATAAATTTTTGGTTGTTTTCCCCCATCATTTCCTTCTAGGTAATTTTTGGCCCCCCGGAACGCTTTATGGCTGATTTGGTCCTTAGGGTCGAAACCCAACTTCTGGGGTTTTTTTTGGGTGAAAGGGGGGCCCCTTCGAAATTGGGAAAATTTTAGTGGTTTATGTTTTTTTTGTAGAAAAATTGTACTTTTCCCACGTTTGGTATAAAACCCCATCTGCTCGTGTAGTTTTGCCAAAAAACTGCAATTCTGCTCCCCACTGTATCTGACCCCAAATTGTCTAATTCGATTTCCCAGGCGTCCCCACATGTTTTTTGGGAAATCGAAAAAGTCTTAACATGGAAAACAAAAAATATCCTTTTTCCTTTCCCCCCCCGGTACTTGTCGGATTACCACCAGAAAAAAAAGGGCACTGAGTTCGGGGAAATCCCCAAAAAAAAGCTGAAACCCCCAAAAAACAAAGGGACCTCCCTTTGTCTGCATCAGACGAAAAACAGTTTTCCCCCTTCAGAGAAAAGTTCCAAAGTCCCCCTCACATTACAAACACCCTCCGGTAATCTGTATGAAAAAAAAATGCCTGTTCTGGGGGACTTGGGGGCTTTTTTCACCCCCGCTCCTTCGCCCCTTTTTTTGATCCCCCGTCAAAACCTTTTTTCCCGTCCCGTTGTATGGTTGGTCACAGGAAAAGGGGGTTTTTTTTACAGAAAGGGGGCGCAGTCACCCCCTGGGTTTGTGGGAAAAAAGAGGAAACTTAAAGGGTTAAAAATTTTTTTTTTTCCCCTCCTGTTTTCCCCCACTTTTAAAAAAGTAAAATGTTCATAAACATGTTCATACAAAAAAACCAAAAAACAGTATTCCCCCCAAGTTTTTTAAAATTAAACGGGGGAAGTGGTTAAAAGGCCCCCAAATTTTTTTAAAAAAAAATGTTTAAAAAAAAAAAAAATTAAAATGTTTAAAAAAAAAAAAAAAAAAAAAAAAAAAAAAATTTTTGTTAAAAAAAAAGTTAAAAAAAAAAAAAAAAATTTTTTTTAAAAAATTTTTAAATAAAAAATAAAACCCTTAAAAAAAATCCTAATTTAAAAATTTTTACTCTTTAAAAAATTTTTACAATGGACCGCAGGGGTAACCTTTCCAAAATTTTTTAAAATTAAATCGGGTAAGTTGGGGTTTAACGGGCCCCCCAAATTTTTTTAAAATAATGAAATGTTTAAAAAAAAAAAAAATTGAAATGTTAAAAAAAAAAAATTTTGTTGAAAAAATTTAATGTTAAAAAAAATTTTACAAAATTTTTTTTTTTTGTTTAAAAAAAATTTAAATTAAAAAAAAAAACCCTTAAAAAAAAATCCTACATTTTAAAAAAATAATCTCCTTCATTCCCCCTGACCGCAGCTTGGGAAAAATGTCCCCCCCCTGCCCCACCGATCCAAATTTTTTCACTTTCAACGTCCCCTCCACCTCTCGTTCACGGGGGTCTCGTTTTAATCTAAAAAAAAAAAAAAATTGGATCCACTCATTTTGAATTGGTATAATTTATATATTTTTTTTCTGGGGGGCCAACAGGGTTTTCATAAAAAAAAAAAATTTTTTTGTTTTTTTTTTGCAATTTGGGTGGGGGGTTTGGGGGGAAAAAAAAAGCGCTAAATGATTGGACTACTAGTTGTGGACAGGCCTTTATCTCTCCCCATAATCTCTCTCTCTCCTCTCTCTCTTCCCCTCTCTCTCTCTCTCTCTCTCTTCTCCTCTCTCTCTTCCTCTCTCTCCTCTCTCCTCTCTCTTCTCTTCCCCCTCTCTCTCTCTCTTCTCTCCCTCTCTCTTCTCTCTTTTCTCCTTTCGTTATTATCTCCTTCCATCTCGCCTTACTGCAGTTGCACTTTCATAATTCTTTCGTTCCGGAAATTAAATAACCGTCTTCGATATGGGATGGTATTGTACCAGAAAAAAAAAAATATTTTGGGGTTGTTTCTAGAAATCACATTTTGTTTGAAATGATTAGTACACAGAATGAACACATTTATTTTTTGTCATTTTCTTTCAAGCTTTATATATATAATAACTGATTTAAAAAATATATATATAGAAAAACTCGGAACCCCCTGGATCTCCCAACACACGTAGGTGGATGTCAGTTATGTTTATTTACGTACCGTAAATATTTTAACTATGAAAAAATAAGCCTTGACATAATTTCTGACTCCGGCTGCTTCTGTATCAATACAATACCTACTAAACACATTACAAGGCGGTAGTACTCTGTCAACGCGTTTTATTAAAGATTTAAGAAGATTTTGATAATTTTCCATCAACATTCGGTGTATGAAATTGAAGTAAACACCTTCCATGTAAATGAATTCTCGTATACTGTTTCCACGAAACTATAATTTTTATTGGTAAGTAAAATAAAAAGAACTATAGACTGTTTTTTATTGTCGGATAAATGCTTAAACAAACACGACAGTAGGCAACTTTCAATCAAGATCACCCCACTAACAGCTGTCCGTAGGTGGAGACTTGTCCTTTTTTTTTAGTAAATTTGGATCAAAAGAATTCCCCGTGAAAGCGTAACACACTCTTGCCCTCCCCACCTCCCTGCTATTCTCTTACCACTGCCAGCTACCTTCACCACCCACCCGCCCCTTTCCATGCAATTCTCGCCCCCCCGGGGCCCTCTTCATCGCGCGACGAAACACCAAAAAAAAATCTCTGTACTCCTCGTCCATCCCGTGGTTTACCTTCCCACTAATCCACAGGCCTCAAGAATAAGATGGTTCATGACCTGTAAAGTAAGGTACCGTAGTAGTTATGTGTCACGTGTTAAAGGAATGGCGTTGTTCATGCTAAGTAAAGTAAGTGGTTGTTCATCAGAAGGTTTATTTTGTGTTTTCTTTGTCTTATCAAGCCACCTGCCCTCCTATGTTGATGAAAGAAACCGTCTGTTGGTGGTAAACCACTGTTGACCAAGTGCATTTATTTTGTTTGTGCAATTTTCTTTATTTTATTCACCACCGTTTACCAAGTGTTTATATTTTATCCATATAAATTATACTCAATTTATTCATTAATGTTTTTGGGTTGAGAAACTTGAGAGTGATGTGTGGGGGTGTTGGATGGCAAGGGATCATTAACTAACCCTGTTGTGTGTAGGGATTGCCAGGCCAGTCGGGGGGAGTGGGTTGCATGGGTGGGTTAACCCAGGCAGCCCAGTGTTCGCCCGTCGTGTAGGATGCAGTGTACTGTACGTACTCGCAACAGATGGACAGAGTACAGATTGCATCGGATGCCTAAAAAATGGCGGGATGTGGATATAAACTTTAAAAATCACGGATATTTCAAAATTTCACGGGAAATATTCATTTTTTTTTTGCGGATGCGGTTTTGCGGTTTGCGGAATGTCTGATGACTCCTCGCGGAATGCGGATTATTTTTTTGCGCAGGAAATTTGGGGTATAACAAAAGACAAGACCCCCATTCACCTTCTAGGTTTAACCACCCAACCAAAAACCCTCCTTGTAGCCTTACATGCCTATACATTCTTTTTTCATTTGAAAACGAATATGTTTACTAAAAAAAAAAAAAAGTTTTTTATAATGTTGAAAACTGGCATAAAGATGCATGCAAATTATATTTTTTAAGAATTAAATAGAACCAGTAAATATTGTCCAAGCAAAAGTTGCTAACTTTCTATTGCAGTCAAAAGAAACGTAACACTGCGGGGACTGTACATGAGTGTATACAGTAGCCTACACAGTTCACGATCTAAAATTATGTCCCTCCTCCTGCCCTTCCGCATAACTCTTGACACATTGTTATGTAAAATTGAAAGAAATTTAATGCAAGGGTTGAATATTTTTAGTATAAATTAAGTAAAACATGCATCCATTTTCTTCAACTTTGCAAGCTCTGTAATGTATTTGGTGTATATCCGCCACCATGGTTAGCTGTGTGCAGTGCGGGTGCGGATGCAGATGTCCGATATTTTTATTTTCATCGCAAAAAAAGGCGGATGCAGAGGGGGTTTAATTTTTTCCACAAGCGCGGATGCCGGATGTTAAAAACTATGCGGATGATCCCCCCGGATGCGAAATAATCCAATACAATTTTCTAGTACAAGAGTCAGAAGGAAACTATTATCCTAGCCCAATGATAACGTCCCCCGGGGGAAGGAACCTGGTCTTTCAATTACGTCTTTTCCCAATTTCTCTTTGTAATGGACCATGATTTGGGAACACGTTTTATTTTTATTTTTTAAACGATACCAAACCAAATTTAATCAAAACCCCGTCAAAAATATGTAGAAGTAAAAAAAAAAAAGAACCTAAACGAAGTGCCTCCCATATCATGCATAAAGAAATGGTGATTGCTGGTGGTGAACAAAAACCGGGTTTTTTTAAGCAGAAAGCCCCTTTGTTTTCTCTCAAAGGTTTTTGCCAAAAACCCCTCTCTTATTAAAAGAAAGGGTTTGGTGTTGTCGAAACGTAAAAAAAAAGGGTTTAAAATGCTTTCTACTTCCATTCTGGTCCCCCTATTCTCTTGGTTTCCTTTTATTTTTTGTTCGTTTTTTTTTTCCATGACCAAACTATTAAAAAAAATTTCCTCCCCCTTTCTCTTTGTCCTGTTTTTTTGTGGTTGAGATAGCCCTCATTTTTAAATAATAAATAAATTTTTTTATTATTTTAAATTATTGCCCGGAGGCATAAAAAGAAACCAAATGGCTTAAGCCGGGGGCCTGGCCCCCCGACTACTGCGGGGCCCCTTTTTTCCCCTTGTGGTGAGGCAAAGGCCAGGGAGAACGGCAACTCCCCCCTCGACGAGTCCCCTTTCTGGGCCATCGCTATAGCGGGAAAGAACGTGTGTGCTTCTTCCTAAAATATGGTATATTTGATAAATATTTGCCATTAATGCGTCTCGCCTTGTGGGTGGTTTTGGTCCCGGTTCTGGTGGGGCTGTGTTCTGTGTCCCCCGTGTCTGGGTTTTCTTTCCTTATTGTAATTTTTTACAGGAATTAAATGTCTTTTTTTTTTCCAATTCCAAATCTTTGAGATTTTGAAAATGACATTTCCCCATTCTCCCTTTTGGTTAATGCATGCCATTAATTCTTTTTTTGCCTCTTTTTTGAGAAACTTTTTTATTTTTGCCATGTTATCGCTCTGGGTTTTAAATTCCCCTCTCCCTCCTCTCACTCAACTCATTTACATTGGCATTTGCTTCTTGTCCTTTTGGATGGGATTATGGGTTTTTTCCCATGAAAAAACGTCCCCCCCTTTCGGCTTAGGGCCTCAGGGCTCAAGGGAAAGCCGTTTTTTATAGCAGTTTCCCCTAATGTAGCCACCCCTTTTTTCCCAAAATTATCTTTCAATGGTGTTTTTTTTTAAATTAGGATTTCCAAGCACATTTACTTTGGGGGTGGCCTGATAAGGTTATCTTCCTCAACATTTCATTATTTTATACATGTGAAAGCCCATCTTCATATTTAGTAGGCAGTGGGTTACATACACGTCCCCAATACTTATTCATTTTTTTGTGGTCAAACCAGTGATCGTTTTATTATAATGATCACTCCTAAGTCCTCCTTTTCTACTGGTTTTGCAAGGCGTGTGGTCTCCTTTACTTCTAGTAGTCCCAGTCGTGTCTTAGTGAAATTTTTTTTCCCCAAAATGTTTTACATGGACCTTTTCCATTTTAAATATATTTGCCATTTCCCATAAATATTCTTGTGGCTGCTTTATTTTCTTTCCGGAAACAACAGCTAGTTTTTTTTGTTTTTGTTGTGTTGTGTGTGTGTGTGTTTGTTTGTTTTGTTTTTTGTTTTTGGCAGAAGGGACCCTTACAGTGGCTTTTATGTTGCCGCCTCTTCTTCTTTCTGCTCCTCCACCTCCTCTCTTCCATAAAAAAAGGAGAATGAGTATGAGGGCCACGAAACAATAATCAGAGAGAGAAAAAATAAATAATATTCTTTCTCCAAAAAAATAACAACACAGAATAAAGGAGTACCAGGCAGGCAGAGTTTTGGTCTTACTTTAATCCCTCAGGTGTTACCCGCCATGCACTGGCAAGTCAACCTTTTAGGACGAAACTGTTTCTGTGTAGCGTGGGGAAGGCTGGCTGAGTGTTTGGTGTGTTGGTGGAAGGCGTGAGAGTCATGAGGGAGGGAGGGATTAAGGTTTTGGTGAGGAAGGCAGAGTTGGGCGTGTTGTGGGAGGAGGGGATATACTGGAGTTGGGGAGGGTTTGGCAAGATTTTGGGGGTTTGAGGGAAGGACCTAGGGGCCGGTAATGGAGGGAGTGTGTTTACGGCGATCTAGTTGATGGGAATTTAACGTCCACACCCATGGTGCCTCTTTTGTTTACCACTTTTGTGGGGGGGTGGGGGGGGGTGGATAAGGCAATAATGTTACTGCACAATAACCAAAACTTCCTTCCTTGGATGTGTTATTTATGTGTATGTAATGCTATCTTGTTATAGTACTGATTTTACAGTATAGTAAAGTAATCTAAAGGCCCGTCACAAGGGCAGGGCAATATCAGGTGGTATGAGGATGGTTGTGGCGGGGTGGGCGGGCCAGGCCTTCGCGGCTCAGGTGGCGCCTTGTGGCTGCCACCGGCCGCGTCACGTGCACTGCCTGCCCATGAGTAACCCAGCTTAACTCCCTGCAAGTTTCAGTTATAAGTTACGGGTCTTTAAGGCCGGTTCCCCACTATCCCGCTTGTACGGCCGCCCGTACAACAAAATGGACGTCACCATCATCACCGCTTTAGTGGTATTTGTGGTAACTGGGCACAGTTGGCAACTCCGCTCGAGCGGACACCGCCGAGCAGGAGAGATGATGACTTGAATTTAACTTGTACGGCAGCCGTAACAGCGGTTACGGCGGTGCGGTAGACTTTGTTTGTGACGTCATTTGACGTCATTGTTGTTGTACGGCGGCCGTACAAGCGGGATAGTGGGAACCGGCCTTTATTTTGGAATTGCAGGGTAGTTTGTTCTTAACGTACTTGCGCCCCCCCACACACTCTGCGTGGTCAAATGGAAAAGAGCGCCAGTTTAGGCATTTTGTGGTCGGGTTTCCCTCCCCGCCCGTTCCCGGGGAAATTTTTTACAGGGGGGCAAAGGGGCGGGGTTTTG
>JACEEZ010006087.1:47500-50000 GCA_016584305.1 Chionoecetes opilio | reverse complement strand
GAAACAGTGTAATTATACAGTCATGATATAAACTACTGTGTATCATCTTCAGTGGCACAGACACAGCAGTAGTGAAGCTATCATTCGTAATATTTGGCGGCTGGCGACTTCACTGCAGGTGGCGACTTTACTGTGATCTACGGTAGCTATTTTTTTTTGAGAAAAGTTTGAGGAGTTTTTTTTCTCTTTTCATTCAAACTATTTTTCTTCCTTCTCTCTCTACTATCTCTCTCTCTCTCTCTCTCTACTATCTTTATCCAACCATTAAAGTATTCGTGCAGACCATTTCATCATTCCTGATATAATGCAGACAAAATATAACCATGATCGAGTATATCAACAATAGGTCACCCTTTGCATCCAGTCACCCATTTTTTAAATAACCCGCAATCAAAATCTGTAAATTCCCCGATTGATTGATTTAATGCCAAAAAAGGGGAATGTGCCAGAAGCTTCCAAAACGCTCCTGACGACCAGCAGACGACGCACCACGGCTCAGTGACGTCACCCAAGGCAGCCCCCCCCCCCCCCGCGGTAATACAAATACACGTAAACTCAGAAATAAATATATTACTTGAAGAATTTTGGATGTTTGACATATTTTTTTCGATATGGCAAATACATGCATCCTTTATGGGTGCAGCAAGAACGCTGTGCCTGTCCAGAGAGCTTAAAGTCATCGTGCAGACCCTGTCATCACTCCTGATATAATGCAGTCAACACACAGCCATGAGCGAGTGTGTCAACAATAGGTTGTCACTTTTTGCATCCAGTCACCCGTTTTTAAATAATCCGCATTCAAAATCTGTAAATTCCCCGAGCTCTCAAAACACAACTGGCGACCAGCAGACGACGCACCACGGCTCGGCGACGTCACAGCAGGCAGCCTCCCAGCCCTGCCTGATACAGATGCGCGGAGACTCTGAGAAAAATGTAGTACTTTGGAAATTTTGGGTGTTTCTGATATATTTTTTGTGCGATGTGGCATGTACTTGCATCCTGTGTGGGTGCAGCGTGGGGGCTGTGCCTTTACCGAGAGCTTAGCACCCATTTGCAAACTGTGGGGCGACGATATATGTGTGCAGGGGCGGGGAGCGGCGGGTAGTACGAGGCCACCGAGATGAGAGGGCTCGCTATTACCCGCCGCTTGACACGTCTGCACACATATATCGTCGCCGTGTGGGTTGTGAATGGGTGCTAAGCTCTCGGGAAGGGCACAGCTAAGAAAGCTGTGCCCATGCAGGATGCAAGTATGTGCCGTGTCGCACAAAAAAAATATCAGAAGCACCCGGGATTCTTCGGGTACTGTATTTTTCTCAGAGTCTCCGTGTGTCTGTGTCGGGCAGGGCTGGGAGGCTTCCTGCTGTGACGTCGCCAGCAAGTTTCCCGCCACGGCTGGAATGGGGCTGTTGTTTTTCCCGCGCTTTTTACAAAAGTCATGTTTTTAGGGAAATAAGGCGTGGCAATGAATGATTTTTTGTGGATTAGGTATTTTGAATGTCCCTTCAACATAATTATGCAAAGAAACAATGGGTCTGCACGATTACTTTAAGCCTAAGTCACACCGAAGAACCGGAGCTTACCGGGGCTCCCCGGAGCGAAAATCAGATTTCTCCGGGTCACTCCGGTTTTGTTCCGGGTATGTCCGTATCTACTCCGGTTTACTCGATGTCACTCCGGATTACTCCGGGTAAGTCCGGTAGTAGAACCGGACATTTTAAAATGTTTAAAACCTCCGTGGCTCTCCGGTAAACTCCGGGTTCATCGATCATTCGGGATTAGGTAGTCTACAGGAACTAGTACATTTATGGCGATAGAAAGGCTTCCACCATGCCTACCATTGGTCATGATAATGATAATAGTGCTACAAATAGTCATGATAAACAATAGCAACAATGAAATAATAACAATAATAACAATGATAATGATAACAAAGGGGAAATCAATGCTAAGGCGGTTCAGGTGTAGTGCAAGACGGTCACCTGTACAACTATTACGAAGAGGGAAGATGGTGCCTCGTTTGAAGATGAGAGATATTATTATATCTATCATCGACGCTCACTTCCCGGAATGACCCAGAACGACCCGGAATGAGCCAAATTTTGCTCCGGATCATTCCAGGGATCTCCGGGAATAGTCGGTGAGCTCCGGTCTGGGTGTAACTCTAGCTTAGCACCGTGGCCGACCGTTTCCGGCAGCTGCATGTTTAGCGCCGCGGCTGGAACAGGAATGTTGTTTTTCCCGCGCTTTTTAGAATAGCCATGTTTTCTAGGGAAATAAGGAGTGGGAATGAATTACTTTTTGTGGATTAGGTGTTTTAAAGGAACATTCAACATAATTATGCAAAGAAACAATGGGTCTGCACGATGACTGTAACATTCTTGTCCTTCTCTCTCTCTTCCCTCATTTGTTATAGCTATCGTTATTCCCCCTTCATTTACTCTCTCTCTCTCTCTCTCTCTCTTCTCTCTCTCTCTCTCTGTTGTGTCTCTCTCTCTCT
>JACEEZ010006087.1:40000-45000 GCA_016584305.1 Chionoecetes opilio | reverse complement strand
AGAGAGAGAGAGAGAGAGAGAGAGAGAGGAGAGAGAGAGAAGAGAGAGAGAGAGAGAGCGCTGTGACGTTCTTACATGTGCATTTCAAATTCTAAAATCTATTTCATAACATTATTTTTTTTCGATTTTTGAATAAATTGAT
This sequence comes from Chionoecetes opilio, assembly GCA_016584305.1. Classification (NCBI taxonomy): domain Eukaryota; kingdom Metazoa; phylum Arthropoda; class Malacostraca; order Decapoda; family Majidae; genus Chionoecetes; species Chionoecetes opilio. Next base: position 44,858 of record JACEEZ010006087.1, on the reverse strand, counting down.
TTTTTCATTAATATCATTGAAGTGCAAGTGTGTGCTTTATCATTATCATCATTATTATTCACTTACAATGTTTACTTTCCCTTCATAGTATTTTAACAATGACCATGATGTATCTACGTGAATTTACCTAGTAATTATTTTTAACGAGGCGAAAAATCCTGCCCCCTTGCTGCTTACTGCCTGATATTTGATGCCAGGAGAAGGGAATACTACGCTTCTTCTTAATGTCAGCTGTATTTCATCATAGTTAACCCTAGTATCAGGTAAACACAGGCATCATTTTAACCAGGAGAAGGGAATACTACGCTTCTTCTTAATGTCAGCTGTATTTTTATCATAGTTAACCCTATTATCAGGTAAACACAGGCATCATTTTAACCAGAAGGGAATACTACGCTTCTTCTTAATGTCAGCTGTATTTTATCATAGTTATCCCTAGTATCAGGTAAACACAGGCATCATTTTAACCAGAAGGGAATACTACGCTTCTTCTTAATGTCAGCTGTATTTTATCATAGTTATCCCTAGTATCAGGTAAACACAGGCATCATTTTAACCAGAAGGGAATACTACGCTTCTTCTTAATGTCAGCTGTATTTTATCATAGTTAACCATAGTATCAGGTAAACACAGGCATCATTTTAACCAGGAGAAGGGAATACTACACTTCTTCTTAATGTCAGCTGTATTTTATCATAGTTAACCCTATTATCAGGTAAACACAGGCATCATTTTAACCAGGAGAAGGGAATACTACGCTGCTTCTTAATGTCAGCTGTATTTTATCATAGTTAACCATAGTATCAGGTAAACACAGGCATCATTTTAACCAGGAGAAGGGAATACTACGCTGCTTCTTAATGTCAGCTGTATTTTATCATAGTTAACCATAGTATCAGGTAAACGCAGGCATCATTTTAACCAGAGAAGGGAATACTACGCTTCTTCTTAATGTCAGCTGTATTTATCATAGTTAACCCTATTATCAGGTAAACACAGCATCATTTTAACCAGGAGGAAGGGAATACTACGCTGCTTCTTAATGTCAGCTGTATTTTATCATAGTTAACCCTAGTATCAGGTAAACACAGGCATCATTTTAACCAGGAGAAGGGAATACTACACTTCTTCTTAATGTCAGCTGTATTTTATCATAGTTAACCCTAGTATCAGGTAAACACAGGCATCATTTTAACCAGGAGAAGGGAATACTACGCTTCTTCTTAATGTCAGCTGTATTTTATCATAGTTAACCCTATTATCAGGTAAACACAGGCATCATTTTAACCAGGAGACCTTATGGAATTTTCGCCTCGTTAAAAAAAAATAGACTAGTTATAATGAATGTTACTGATCTACGGAACACCACGTCTCTTTAACTAAACTTGCATTTTGAGAAGTCCATTTCGGGGTGCTGTTCCATAAATCTGAAATATAATAATAGATATAAATTAATCCATGAAATAAATCTAATGGTAATTCTTTTCTTTTTTGTTTTTTGTTTTTTTGGAATGGATATTTTTTGTAATCCTTGAATTTTTTTTGCCGTTTTTTATGATTTTTTTTAGATTTTTTTGTATAATTTGTATATTTTTTTTGTTTATTTATTTATTTCAGTTGATTATTTTATTCAACTTTAATAAATAATCTTAAATAATCCAAGTTTCCTGTCCAATTTCTTTCTCTATCTCCATCTTTATCGCAGTTTCCTCCAATTCCCTATTTGTATCACTATCAAATTTCTCTCTAACCCCACAATTATCCTACTTTCCTCCTATTCCCATATTTATCACTTAAGTTTTCTCCTATTCCCTATACTTCTAACCAACAAATTTCTCTCTAACCCCACAATTATCGTACTTTCCTCCTATTCCCCCATTTATCACTCTTACCAGTACACCCTAATTCTTCTCCCCATTCTCTATCCACTCTAAATCATCCATGTTTCCTCTCCAGTTTCTTTCTTTCTCTCTTATTCTTAATCTAATTTCTCTCTATCTCCACAATTATCGTAGTTTCCTCCTATTCCTATATTTATCACTTAAGTTTCCTCCTATTCCTATATTTATCACTTAAGTTTCCTCATATTCCTAATTTATCACTTAAGTTTCCTCCTATTCCTATATATATCACTTAAGTTTCCTCCTATTCCTATATTTATCACTTAAGTTTCCTCCTATTCCTATATTTATCATTTAAATTTCCTCCTATTCCTATATTTATCACTTAAGTTTCCTCCTATCCCTATATTTATCACTTAAGTTTCCTCCTATTCCTATATTTATCACTTAAGTTTCCTCCTATTCCTATATTTATCACTTAAGTTTCCTCCTATTCCTATATTTATCACTTCAATTTTCTCTCTAACCCCACAATTATCGTACTTTCCTCCTATTCCCTCCTTTATCACTCACTTCTTCAGCACGTCCTGTTTCTTCTGTTCCTCTGAGGTGGGTAATCCCATTTCCTTCTGTCTCTGGTCATACATCATCTTCTCCACCATGCCCCGGGTCTCGCCATCAAGGTCACCCAGCTTCGAGGGCTCGGGCGCCACCTTCTGGGTGTTAATCTCGGGGTCGGTGGTCAACAGCCGAGACCACCATTCCATGCGGTTAATCTGAGAAGGAAAGGTATTTATCTACATCATGAGGGACTGGTCAAGTATAACAATCATCATCAATTGGGGTCACCACGCGCGAGTCCCATGCAGGCTGCCTTCCCATACCAAGCAGCTCTCCACAGGAAGCATCAACTTGCCCCAGCCACGAGCCTTGTGGGCGCCCCCTTGGCCTCCTCCACGCCGGATTGTCTCTTAAGCCGGCCACACACACACGCAGGCGGCAGGCCACACCGGACGGAATTTTCAAGCGCAGACTGATTTTCATCCGGCCGCTGCGACAGGCCCCGCCGGATGAAAAACACCCCCACACACACACCGGCCGCCTCTAGCCACGCCCCTTTTCGTCGGCCGGATAGACCGCGCCTGCGTGTGTGTGACCGCCTTTACAGATACAACCTGGTGGATCGGTTTCAGGGTAGCGTGCCACAACTGCCACATGCCCATATAGCCGAAGGTGGCGCTGACGGACTATGCAAGATCCATTTTCGCACTTTTTTTTTTACCACCCTATTACTTTAAACATCCACTTTCAGACCTTTTTTCCACCCAATTACTTAACAACATCCACTCACGCACCTTTAACATCCACTTTCGTACATTTTATTTTACCACCCCATTACTCAAAACATCCACTTTGACCTTTTTTCATCCACTTTCGTACATTTTTCATCCACTTTCGTTCATTATTTCCACCCTATTATTTAAAAACTCATTTATTCCACCCAATTAATCAAAAATATCCACTTTCATACCTTTCCCATCCACTTTTATACTTTTTCCACCCACTTTCAACCTTTTACATCCACTTTCGTACATTTTACAACCACTTCCATACTTCTATTCCACCTAATTACTTAAAAACATCCACTTTCATACCTTTAACATCCACCCAATCATATAAACACATCCAGTCACGTATCTTTTTTCCAACCTATTCTGTAAAAACATCCACTTTTGAACTTTTTCCTACCCCATTATTAAAAATGTCCACTTTCAGACCTTTTCCATCCACTTTCAGACCTTTTACTGTTTTTCCATCCACTTTCAGACCTTTTACTGTTTTTAAATCCACTTTCAGACCTTTTCCATCCACTTTCAGACCTTTTACTGTTTTTAAATCCACTTCCAGACCTTTTACTGTTTTTACATCCACTTTCAGACCTTTTACTGTTTTTCCATCCACTTTCAGACCTTTTACTGTTTTTAAATCCACTTCCAGACCTTTTACTGTTTTTACATCCACTTTCAACCTTTTACTGTTTTTACATCCCCTTTCAGACCTTTTACTGTTTTTCCATCCACTTTCAGACCTTTTACTGTTTTTACATCCACTTTCAGACCTTTTACTGTTTTTACATCCACTTTCAGACCTTTTACTGTTTTTACATCCACTTTCAGACCTTTTCCATCCACTTTCCTACTAAAAAACATCCACTCCCGTATCTTTCCCTCCATCCACAGACCTTCTCCAGCGACAGCACCACGGTGGATCCACCCTCCAGGTACCAGTTACACTCCTCCACCTTCACTTCGTTGTACAGGGCGCCATCTAGGAGTGGTGGAGCGCCCTTTATCCCGGCCTTGAGGGAGCGACGGCCCCATTCCACCGTGACGTCACGACTCTTGACTTTGTGAGGCAGGGGAATGGCGACCTGCGGGAGAGAGAGTCATGGGTGGGTGGGAGAGAGAGAGAGGAGGAGAGTACGGAGAGAAGAAGTGAGAGGATGGGAGAGGAGAGAGAGAGAGAGGGAGGAGAGGAGAGAGAGAGAGAGAGAGAGAGAGAGAGAGAGAGAGGAGAGAGAAGAGAGAGAGAGAGGAGAGAGAGAGAGAGGAGAGAGAGAGAGAGAGAGAGAGAGAGAGATGGGGAGAGCGAGCAGAGACGAGCGAGCAGAGAGAGAGAGAGAGAGAGAGAGAGAGAGGAGAGAGAGAGAGAGAGGAGGAGAGAGAGAGGAGAGAGAGAGAGAGAGAGAGAGAGAGAGAGAATCCTAATACCTCTATCACTAATGTCTACACAATCTCTCTCTCTCTCTCTCTCTCTCTCATACATACACACACACACACAATAGGAAGAGCGTAGCATCACGTGCCTTCCTTGACCTCTGAACACGCTATCAAAGGTCAGGTCAAAGAGGAGGAAGCATCAAGGTCAGCGCAAGCAAGGAGAGAGAGCAAGCAACTGGGAGGGAGAGAAAAAAGGACGCAGACGCCACAGGACACCTAACTTCTTAGAAGCTGTTT
>JACEEZ010006087.1:17500-35000 GCA_016584305.1 Chionoecetes opilio | reverse complement strand
AAAATGTGACCCAAAACGTAACCCAAAATGTGACCCAAAACGTAACCCAAATGTGACCCAAAACGTAACCCAAATGTGACCATGTAGACTATTTTTTCATTTTTTTCAGCATATTTTTCGATAATATTTCAACTATATTTTCTTAACCCTTGAGCCCAAAACGTAATGCCATGTAATTTGGTACCATTAGACGATTTGTAGGAGTAAAGCAATGTTGAGGCCCAGAACGTAATGCCATGTAATTTGGGTGCCATTAGACGATTTGTAGTGCCCATACAATGTTGAGCCAGAACGTAATTGCATTGTATTGGTGCCATTGCGATTGTGTGTATAGCAATGTTTTTGAGCAGAACGTAATTGCCATTGTCAATTTGGTCATTAGCATTTTAGTGAGTATAACCATGTTTGAGGCCCAGAACGTAATTGCCATTGTAATTTGGGTGCCATTAGACGATTTGTAGTGACTATAAGCAATGTTTTGAGGCCCAGAACGTAATTGCCATTGTAATTTGGGTGCCATTAGACGATTTGTAGTGAGTATAAGCAATGTTTTGAGGCCCAGAACGTAATTGCCATTGTAATTTGGGTGCCATTAGACGATTTGTAGTGAGTATAAGCAATGTTTTGAGGCCCAGAACGTAATTGCCATTGTAATTTGGGTGCCATCAGACGATTTGTAGTGAGTATAAGCAATGTTTTGAGGCCCAGAACGTAATTGCCATTGTAATTTGGGTGCCATTAGACGATTTGTAGTGACTATAAGCAATGTTTTGAGGCCCAGAACGTAATTGCCATTGTAATTTGGGTGCCATTAGACGATTTGTAGTGACTATAAGCAATGTTTTGAGGCCCAGAACGTAATTGCCATTGTAATTTGGGTGCCATTAGACGATTTTAGTGACTATAAGCAATGTTTTGAGGCCCAGAACGTAATTGCCATTGTAATTTGGGTGCCATTAGATGATTTGTAGTGACTATAAGCAATGTTTTGAGGCCCAGAACGTAATTGCCATTGTAATTTGGGTGCCTTTAGACGATTTTTAGTGACTATAAGCAATGTTTTGAGGCCCAGAACGTAATTGCCATTGTAATTTGGGTGCCATTAGACGATTTGTAGTGACTATAAGCAATGTTTTGAGGCCCAGAACGTAATTGCCATTGTAATTTGGGTGCCATTAGACGATTTGTAGTGACTATAAGCAATGTTTTGAGGCCCAGAACGTAATTGCCATTGTAATTTGGGTGCCATTAGACGATTTGTAGTGACTATAAGCAATGTTTTGAGGCCCAGAACGTAATTGCCATTGTAATTTGGGTACCATTAGACGATTTTTAGTGACTATAAGCAATGTTTTGAGGCCCAGAACGTAATTTTCATTGTAATTTGGGTGCCATTAGACGATTTGTAGTGAGTATAAGCAATGTTTTAGAGCTGTGACCTGTTTAGTATCCTTGTCCACTAACTACTGTGGTATATTCAGTGACTTTTCGTTATTTTATGGCTGACAACAGACCATTTTATATAGCCAAGGAAAGATCTGGGCGTGAAGTACTACTACTACTACTACTACTACTACTACTACTACTATATATCTAAGATTTTGTGCTTAGAATGACATGTTCTTTCACCTGTATCAATATTTGCACAACCTCCTGCTACACCCTGTAGTTTGCCCTGTGAGTGTGTAATGCAAGTCTCGTTTTCTTTGGCAACAGTAGGAAATAATGATTTATATTTTATAATGTTTATAATATCCATGTCGTTATTACTGCTTGTCAAGGCTAACTTCCGATGTTTGTGTGTTTGTTTGTTTGTTTTGTTTCCATTTTTATTCTAAATATTTTTATTTTTTTTCGATTTCTTGAATATTTAAAAAAAAAATTGTTTGCAATCTCTAATTTTTTTTCTTTCCTATTTTTTATATTTTTTTTTTGGTTTTCATATTTTTTTTTTTTTTTTTTTCCAGATTGATTGATTTTTTTTCCGATTTTTTCTTTTTTTTTTTCTCTATTTCTTTGTTTTTCGTTTGTTTGAGTTAATTTTTTATAATTTTTTTTTATATACAAGATTTTCCTTTCTCCGACCTTCCACTACCTATATATATTTTATTGTTTTATTTTATTTATTGACATCTATTACAGCTTGACAGTAGAAAAACAAACAAACAAACAAACAAACAAACAAGAGCTAGAGAAAAGAAAAGAAAAATGAACTAACAAATAAAAAAAAAAAACAAAAAAAAAAAAAAAAAAAAAGCTACAAAAAAACAACTAAAAAAACTAAAAACTAAAAAAAAAAAAAAGCGCTACAACCAACTGAAAATACAATATGGAGTAAGAAAAACTAAAAATCGCAAAAAACACTAAAAAGGGGAAACTCAACATAATAAAAAAAAGGGCGGTGCCAAAACTGTAAATTACAAGGAAATCTGGGTAAGTTTGCGCACAATAATCGTAACCATACACTGTAGGTGTTTGGTGCGTGGTTTCATGTCGATGTTGTAGTTGTGAGGTGGTGTTTGCATGCATATACCTGTGGTGTGTAGCGTGCATGCATACATACTCTGTGTGTGTTGTGTGCGCATTGTCATATTCGTAGATCATCATTGGTTTGTTGTGTGTGTGTGTTATAAGTGGGTGTGTGTGTGTGTGTTTGCATGCATGCATGCATGTGTGTGTGTGTGTGCATGCATGCATATAAGTGTGTGTGTGTGTGTGTGCATGTGTGTGTGTGCATGCATGCATATAAGTGTGTGTGTGTGTGCATGCGTGCATGCATGCATGCATGAATGCATGCATGTGTGTGTACATGTGTATATGCATGTGTGCTTGCGTGCGTGCGTGCGTGCGTGCGTGCGTGTGTGTGTATGGGGGGTGGTCGATATCTATAATAATATAAGCGAAAAGTGTGTGTGTGTCTGTCTGTGCTGTGCTGTCTGTCTGTCTGTGTTGTGTGTGTGTGTGTGTGCGTGGTGGTGTGTGGTGTGTGTGTGTGTGGGGTGGTGTTTGGGTGTGTGTGTGTGTTGTGTGTGTGTTGTGTGTGTGTGTGTTGTGTGTGGGTGGGGGGGGGGTATAGCTGCCGCCCCCGTGGCGCAAACACCTCATATGGCACAGTTTTGGAACCAGGTTGACCAGGGGAAGGTTTTAAGCCCACTTATGAGATGATCCGATCACCTTTTTTTTTTTTTTAGCAGCCTATTAGCGAGAATTGTGAAAAAAAAGTGGGTTGCGAGAATTGAGGAAACCTTGATGTAGGGTGATGGGTAATGGGTGAGTGAATGGGTGGGGTGATGGGTAATGGGTGTGGGGTGATGGGTGAGTGAATGGGTGGGGGGTGATGGGTTGGAGGTGATGGTGATGGGTGAGGGAATAGGTGGGGTTGGACATGGGTGATGAATGGGTGTGTGGTGGGGTATTGGGTGAGTGAATGGGTGGGGGAGGACAGGTAATGGGGAGTGAATGGTGGGGGTGATGGGTAATGGCGTGAGTGATGGGTGGGGGGAATACATACATTTCTACTCCAGATTTCAGGAAATTAGAAGGGGTTCTGGGAGTCCGTGTTTGATGGGCCGAAGGCCCACCAAAGACAGGTGGTGGGCCGAAGTCCCACCAATAGCCCTCCGCAGGAGCTAGTCAAAAAGTCCGCCCCGAGGGCGGCTTTGCGGCTAGTATTCTAATATACTCCACGCACGGCCAACTCTACGTCAGCCTGTCAAGGGTTGGCCGTGGTGATGCCGTCAGAGTGTTGGCGACCCGTGGAAGCACAGGGAAGGTGGGCTACCCCGAGGCACCTTGACCAGGGAGCCACGACACCAACAACACGGTGGGGGTTTGCCATCACATTGTTGTGTAATGCACACCACCAGTACACCCATCACTACAGGGCTGCCAGGGCCCACACACACTTGTATTAATCCATTCTATTACTTATTATTTATTTATTAATATTATTCATTTATTTATATTATTCACTTCTTGATAAAACACACAACTAGGCAAGATAGTCTTTCTTTATACAGGTGACAAATTAATCTTAACCTTGAAAACTAGTGCAGGAGAGAGAGAGAGAGAGAGAGAGAGAGAGAGGAGCGAGCGAGCGAGCGAGCGAGCGAGGAGCGAGCGAGAGAAGAGGAGAGAGAGAGAGAGAGAGAGAGAGAGAGAGGGAGAGAGAGAGAGAGAGAGAGAGAGAGAGAGAAGAGAGAGAGAGAGAGAGAGAGAGAGAGAGGCGAGCGAGCGAGCGAGCGAAGCGAGAGAGAGAGAGAGAGAGAGAGAGAGAGGAGAGAGAGAGAGAGAGAGAGAGAGAGAGAGAGAGAGAGACGAGAGGAGAGAGAGCGAGCGAGCGAGCGAGCGAGCGAGCGAGCGAGCGAGCGAGCGAGAGAGAGCGAGAGAGAGCGAGAGAGAGCGAGAGAGAGAGAGAGAGAGAGAGATGAGAGGAGAGAGGAGAGAGAGAGAGAGAGAGAGAGAGAGAGAGAGAGAGAGAGAGAGAGAGAGAGAGAGAGATTACAATGTTTTACTATTTGTACATAAAATTCCGTCCCATATATATTATCATTATTATTATTATTATTGTCATTAAAATGATCATTCTTATCATAACTACTTTCATGACCATTATTGGATTTAATCATTCATATAACTAAGATATTACATAGTAGTAGTAGTAGTAGTAGTAGTAGTAGTAGTAGTAGTAGTAGTAGTAGTAGTAGTAGTAATATGATCAGTAGTAGTAGTAGTAGTAGTAGTAGTAGTAGTAGTAGTAGTAGTAGTAGTAGTAGTAGTAGTAGTAGTAATATGATCAGTAGTAGTAGTAGTAGTAGTAGTAGTAGTAGTAGTAGTAGTAGTAATAGGATCAGTAGTAGTAGTAGTAGTAGTAGTAGTAGTAGTAGTAGTAGTAGTAGTAGTAGTAGTAGTAGTAGTAGTAGTAGTAGTAGTAGTAGTAGTAGTAGTAGTAGTGGTAGTAGTGTAGTAGTAGTAGTAGCTAGTAGTAGTAGTAGTAGTGTAGTAGTAGTAGTAGTAAGTAAGTATAGTAGTGGTAGTAGTATAGTAGTAGTAAGTAGTAGTAGTAGTAGTAGTATTAGTAATATGATCAGTAGTATAGTAGTAGTAGTAGTAGTAATATGATCAGTAGTAGTATAGTAGTAGTAGTTAGTAGTAATATGATCAGTAGTATAGTAGTAGTAGTAGTAGTAGTAGTAGTAGTAGTAGAGTAATATGATCAGTAGTAGTAGTAGTTAGATAGTAGTAGTAGTAGTAGTAATATGATCAGTAGTAGTAGTAGTAGTAGTAGTAGTAGTAGTAGTAGTAGTAATATGATCAGTAGTAGTAGTAATATGATCAGTAGTAGTAGTAGTAGTAGTAGTAGTAGTAATATGATCAGTAGTAGTAGTAGTAATATGATCAGTAGTAGTAGTAGTAGTAGTAGTAGTAGTAGTAATATGATCAGTAGTAGTAGTAGTAGTAGTAGTAGTAGTAATATGATCAGTAGTAGTAGTAGTAGTAGTAGTAGTAGTAATATGATCAGTAGTAGTAGTAGTAGTAGTAGTAGTAGTAATATGATCAGTAGTAGTAGTAGTAGTAGTAGTAGTAGTAATATGATCAGTAGTAGTAGTAGTAGTAGTAGTAGTATGATCAGTAGTAGTAGTAGTAGTAGTAGTAGTAGTAGTAATATGATCAGTAGTAGTAGTAGTAGTAGTAGTAGTAGTGTAGTGTGTGTGTGTGTATGTGTGTGTATGTGTGTGTGTGTGTATGTGTGGTTTGGTGCGTGTGTGTGCGCTTAAGTGTGGTGTGTATGTGTGTGTGTGTGTGTGTGTGTGTGTGTGTGTGTGTGTGTGTGTGTGTGTGTGTGTGTGTCCTAGTGTACATACTAATCAAAAGGATTCGGAGGAGGAGGAGGAGGAGGAGGAGGAGGAGGAGGAGGAGGAGGAGGAGGAGGAGGAGGAGGAGGGAAGAAAAAGAAAGAAGAAGAGGAGGAAGAGGAATTTGAAGAAGAGAAGGAGGAGGAGGAGGAAGAGGAGGAAGAGGAAGAAGACGAAGAAGAGGAGGAGGAGAAAGAGGAAGCGGAGGAGGATGATAAACATATTTCCAGGAATATAACAGGAAAAGATAGGAAGAGGAGGAGGAAGAGGAGGAGTTGGAGGAGGAGTTGCAGGAGGAGGAGGAGGAGGAGTTGGAGGAGGAGGAGGAGGAGTTGGAGGATATATAAGGAAAGGGATACGTGACCAGATTGTTATTTAAAGGGAACCAGTACAACCACCACTACTACAACCACCACTACTACCACTACTACTACTACTACTACTACTACTACTGCCACCACCACCACTACTACCACAACCACCACTACTACTACTACTACTACTACTACTACAATCACAACTACTACAACTACCACAACTACTACTGCTACCACAACTACTACTACTACAACCACCACAGCCACCACCACTACCCACACCACTACTACCACAGCCACCACCACTACTACTACTACTACTACTACTACCCCCACCACTACTACCTACCACAGCCACCACCACTACTACTACTACTACTACAATCACAGCTACTACAACTACCACAACTACTACTACAACCACCACTACTACTACTACTACTACTACTACTACTACTACTACTACTACTACTACTAATGGTATGTACTATGTATAGAGAAACTGAAGTAGATAATTTTTTATATATTTCTTGTATGAAGTCGAAATTCTCTCTCTCTCTCTCTCCTCTCTCTCTTTCCCCCCTCCCCCCCCCCCCCCCTCTCTCCTCTCTCTCTCTCTCTCTCTCTCTCTCTCTCTCTCTCTCTCAAGGAAAAGATAATTTCCTTCATAGTTCAAAAGATTATAGGAAGTCTTGTGTTTTAATCTGTGTGTGTGTGTGTGTGTGTGTGTGTGTGTGTGTGTGTGTGTGTGTGTGTGTGTGTGTGTGTGTGTGTGTGTGTGTGTGTGTGTGTTGTGTTCTGCCTGTCACGCTGGATTTACTAGTTTTTTCTTGTCTTTTAATAAATTTATTCCTTCTCTCTCACTTCCTTCTCCTCCTCCTCCTCCTCCTCCTCCTCCTTCTTCCTCCTCTCTCCTCCTCCTCTTCCTCCTCCTCCCCCTCCTTCTTCCTCCTCCTCCTCCTCCTCCTCCCCCTTTCCTCCTCCTCCTCCTCCTCCTTCCTCCTCCTCCTCCTCTTCCCTCGTTTGGAAAGGTCTCAAGTTCTTTCATTTTTTACTTCTGTCATATTTCGTTTCCCTGTTATACGTGTGTGTGGTGTGTGTGTGTGTGTGTGTGTGTGGTGTGTTGTTTGGTGTGTGTGTGGTTGTGTGTCGTTGTGTGTGTGTGGTGTGTGTGTTGTGTGGTGTTATTCACCCGGGTTGTCCCACGCGGCTATTTTTACCGTCTTTGGGCAATGCTGGACCTCACACCCCCACACACACCCATCCCCTTGCTCAAGGGGGATTGTAACCGCCCGAAGTTATCAGTGAAAAATACCCGGGAGCAGTGAGGATTCGAACCGGCTAATCACAAAATGGCGCGACAACGCTCTATCCACTTAACCATCGTGGCGGTGTGTTTGTGTGTTTTAAATTGAACCACACACACACAAAACAAAATAACACACACACGCGCACACACACACCCACCCCCCCACACCCACAGACACACACCCACCCACACCACCCCAACAGACACACACACACACAGACACACACACACAGACACAGACACAGAACACCACACACACACACACACACACAACACAGACACACAACACACACACACAGACACCACACAACCCACCACGACACCCACCCAGACACAGACACACCCCACACCCAACACACACACCACACCCCCACCACCCCACAGACACCACACCCCACAACCCAACACACGACAACACACCACACACACCACACACCACACAACACACACAGACACACACACACACCCAACACAGACACACACACACACCCCAACCACACACACACACACACAGACACACACACACCACCCAACACACACACACACACACACCCCACACAACACCCACACCCAGACACAGACACACCCCACACACCCAGCACACAACACCACCACACCCAAACACAGACACACACACACACACCAACACACCCACACAGACACAGACACACACACACACACAGACACACACACACCCACACCCACACACCCACACAGACACACACACACACACCACACAGACCAGACACACACACACACACATATTAGTATACCTAGAACAGGGACGAAAAAAAAAACATATGAGATTAGAGAAAAGTGAGAGGAAAAAAAAGATGATGAGAGAGGAGAAAGAGAGAGAGAGAGGAGAGGGGAGAGAGAGAGCGAGAGAGAGAGAGAGAGAGAGAGAGAGAGGTTATATATGAATAGAGAGAGAAGAAGATAGAAAGAGAAGAGGAAGAAAGGAGGCAGGAAAGAAAAGGAGGAAAATGAGGAGGAGAGGGAGGAGAGGAAAGGATAGGAGGGAGGAGGAGGAGGAGGAGGAGGAGTTTAAAGGCCAAGAATAAAAAAATTGACATATATTTTTTTTGAGATAATTTTGCATTTCCTTAACTTGGTCTGTCGTTTTATTTATTTATTTATTTATTTTATTTTCTTTCTTTCTTTAATTTTCTTTCTTTCTTTGATTTTCTTTCTTTCTTTCTTTAATTTTCTTTCTTTCTTTCTTTAATTTTCTTTCTTTCTTTAATTTTCTCTTACTTTGATTTTCTTTCTTTAATTTTCTTTCTTTCTTTAATTTTCTCTTTCTTTAATTTTCTTTCTTTCTTTAATTTTTTCTTTCTTTGATTTTTTCTTTCTTTCTTTCTTTGATTTTCTTTCTTTCTTTAATTTTCTTTCTTTCTTTAATTTTCTTTCTTTCTTTAATTTTCTTTCTTTCTTTGATTTTCTTTCTTTCTTTGATTTTCTTTTTCTTTAATTTTCTTTCTTTCTTTGATTTTCTTTTTCTTTAATTTTCTTTCTTTAATTTTATCCTCTTTAATTTTCTTTAATATTGAGAAAAAAGTGAAAAAATCTGTTTTTTAAATGATTTAATTTGTACATGATTGTAACTTTAATTTTCTCTCTCTCTCTCTCTCTCTCTCTCTTTCTCCCCTTCTATCTCTCATTCACACACACACACGCTCTCTCTCTCTCTCATGGGAAAACAAATATACATCCATGAATGACGCAACACACACACACACACACACACACACACACACATAAACATACACCACCACATACACACACACACACACACACAACATACACACAGGCAACACACATACTACCACACACACACACACATAACACACACCACCATACACACACACACAACACACACACAACACACACAGACCACGCACACACACACACAGTTCCATTTATATCACAATATCTATTAACAATCATTATAATTAACACGACAGACCCACACAACGACATACCCAGGTGTAATGTGGGAAGAGGACAGGAGGAAAGAGAGAAGGAGGAAGGAGGAGGGAGGAGAGACAGGAGGAAAAGGAGGAGGATTAACATAGAGATTACATAGTAATAACAGCACCAGGAGACCTATTGTCCATGACGAGGGTATCTGCCTGAACTACAATACGACTAACTATCAACTACTTGTAAGAAAAACGTTGGAAAAATTGATACCATGTCCCCCAAAGAAAGAATAGGAAACCCTGGAAGTTTCATAGTGGAGAATGAAATAGGATTATGAAAAATACTAAACTACAACTAACCACTACCACCTACACATAATCGATAAGCGTGGGGACTAAATTACGAAAATTTCGCAACTATCCAATAACCCCATTTTCTTTACAGTGCGCCGTCCAAGTCTGTTGTTGTTTAAATGTATTTAGTTTGTGCTGGTGACTTCGCAACATTTTGTGCTTGGGTAACTTGTTTCCCTCATCGAGTCACGCACGCTAACAATTGTAACCTATTTTACGGATAATCGCGTGGATGCAACTTGCCCGGTTAGTTTTAGAACCATTATTTCTATGTTGTCACTTGGAGGTTGAAAGTGCTCGAATATGTTTTTCTCTTGATTACTGACTCTCAAAATCCTTTTAGGATTTCTTAAAGGTTTTTCTATCAGTCCCCCACGGATTCTACGATCCTTTAAGGACCAATATTAGTTTCCGCAGTCTCTCTTCATATTGATGAATTTTCGCAGAGATGGAATTTGGTATTTTGGTTGCCCTCTTCTTTGCACTGATCGCAATTTTGCCTTGATCTTTTTCGAAAACCATGCGACCAGAATGTGTGTAACGTGGCATATTCCCAAGTGGGGGCCTAACCAGGACGTGGTATAATTTTGTGTCCATTACTTTTCGGATAGTTTTTTTTAAATTTGTTCAAGTTCGTTTAATAAAAGCCCAACATCAATATATTGCCCTTTTTTTACTGGGCAGCTAGGCATGCGGAACTGGTTTTAGATCATTACTGGATGATGACACCTAATCACTTTCCTGCCTTGTTAACTTTCAGTTTACCGAATTTATTTTTGCATTTTGATAGTTTTTATATTTGAGGTTATCGTTTGCCTATTATGCAATTACTTTTACATTTATCGGATTGTGAAATTTTTAATAGCCAATGTTATCACTCCAATCTGATAGTTTTTGTCCCCGAGATCCTTTGTATGAGTTCGCAGTTTTTTCTTCTAGTATGTGCTTTACGCCGAATTTGTGTGTCCCATCTGCAAATTTTTGATATTTTGGATTACAAGTCCGCAGTCCCAGATCCGTTGATATATAATCAGAAAAAGAGTAGGACCCCAAGAGACCGGACCCTGGAGGCCCCACCTTATGACATCTAACCAATCAGATGCCTCACGCTTTATTTACTTACCCGTTTTGTTTACGATTTGATAAAGCCACTCGCATCCATGAACATAATTGCTCTCCGATGCATGGTGCCCTTAGCTTGGTCACAGTCCCGCTTAGGGGGAAACTGTATCGAGGCTTTTCCTTCTGAAAATCAAGGTCTAAATTACATTTAACATCCGAGGAATTTTTTAAACGTTCCCCGTTTGAATCAATTAACATAAAAAAATCGAGTAGGTTTTTTGTTAAGCAGGTAAATCTCCTTATTTCGAAATCATGCGGGAGTTTTAGTATTGGAGTTAATTTTCTATCCGAGAACAAGACTACTATTGTTTTTCTCCCGCATATTGTCCTCAAATGTGTTTAACAATCACGGAAACCGTTAGACTAATTGGGCCGATAATTTTTCCTTGCAGGCTCTTACTCCCCTTTTCTTGAAAATCCGGTTGGTAACATTAGCTAATTTTCCAACATACTAAAGGAACCTTTTTTTCCACATAGCGATGTTTTTGAAAATAATCTTTAATGGGAGCGAAAGTGTCGAACTGTGACATTCGCGAAGTCAGTCGCGGCCAGATTTCGTCCACCCCCACGGATTTGCTGGTCAAGGTTTCAGCAAATACCTTTCAGCAGAGGAGGAGGAGAGGAGGAAGGGGAGGAGGAGGAGGAGGAGGAAGGAGCAGGTGGGAGGAGGGAGGGGTAGGGAGGGAAGGAGGAGGGCGGGAGGGAAGGAGGAGTAGAAGGAGGAGAGGCTATTGTTTTTGCTTTTCAGTTGGTGGAAGTATTAATAGTTGTCCTAACGAGAGAGAGAGAGAGAGAAGAGAGAGAGAGAAGAGTAAGAGATAGAGAGAGCTAGAGAGGAGAAGAGAGAGATGAGAATATAGAGAGAGAGAGAGAGATGAGAGAAGAGTGTGTTGTATGTGGTGGTGTTATGTTTGTGTGTGTGGTTGTGTGGTACCTATCTCTTGACATAAAAATTTGCACCCAGTGGGGGATTTCCCAGCATCAGATATATATAAGTGATCTGATTTAACTCCTTATTACGACGCCTTAGTTCCGATCTTAAAACAAGCCACGTGTTTTCCAGAAATTACGTTTGATGACTCACTATGTATGCTAGTTAATTGGCTTTCTCTGAAGTAGGCTTTAAGGTCTCCTCCTCCTCCTCCTCCTCCTCCTCTCTCCTCCTCCTCCTACCTCCCTCCTCCCTCCTCCTCCTCCCTCCTCCTTCCTCGTCCTCCTCCTCCTCTTCTCTTCGTTCTTCTTCTTCCTTCTTCTCTTTTCTTCTTCTTCTGCTTCTGGTTCTTTCCTTCTTCTTCTTCTCTTCTTCCTCCTCCTCCCTCCTCGCTTTTGGTGACATACAAGTTTTCGCTAACGCTAATATTTGGGAGGATGAGGATGGGAGGAGGGAGGAGGAAGGGGAGGAGGCAGGAAAGAAGAAGGAGAATGAACGAAGAAGGTTAGGAGGAGGAATGTAGAAAGTGAAAGGAGGAGGAGGGAGGAGGATGAGGAGAGAAGGAGAAAGGAGGAGGAGAGGATGAGGAGGAGGAGGGGAGGAAGGGAAGGCAGAAGGAAGGAAAAAGGAAGGAAAGGAGTGGAAGGAAGGAAGGAAGAAGAAGGAGGAGGAGTAAGAAGGGAGGAGGAGGAGGCGAAAGGAGGGAAAAAATGAATAGAAATAAAATAAAGAAAAATAAAGATAACAGCTGGTGGTGGTGGTGTGGTGTGTGTGTGTGTGTGGTGGTGGTGTGTGTTGGTGGTGATGTGTGTGGTGTTAGTGGGGTGGTGGTTTGTGTGTGTTGTGTGTGTGTTGTGTGTGGAGGTGGTGGCGTGTGTGTGTGTTGTGGTGGCGTGGTGGTGGTGTGTGTCTTAAATAAGCCACGTATTTGCGCGAGGGTGGGGGGGCGGGCACGTTTCGAATGACTGCCGATGCTTCCAAGAATGGCCTTTTTGTGGAAACGGCCGAGTTTCCAATGGCATGGCTTGAGGCACTTAAACAAGGGCTACGAAATTTACACTGTAGGGAGGAGGGTCCCAGGTTTTGCTATCTGGACCTCACTGCTTTGACCCTTTGGGTGGTTTGTAGGGGGGAAAAGGTTCAGGTCCAGTTTTAGGTGACCGGTAAAGGAACCTCATCATGTCGGGAGAATCAAATCCAGTCATTTTTTAGCCTTTACTTCCTTAACCTAACAGCGCGGGCAGGTTGCAATTCAATTTTGCCTCTAACTGGCTTGTTTATCACCCGACATCGTCCCTTAATACTAAACTACTACTACTAAACTACTACTACTACTACTCTAACGACTGCTCAACTACTACAACTTACAACCCAACACACATATAATATAAAGTTGATGGGCGAGTTTAGAGGCCAGTTGATGCCACCTGCCCCCGCGCATTCCCTACTACTACTACTACTACACGTACCACTACTGACTAACTACTATATCTCACTACCCACTAACGACAAACCCTACTACGTGCTCTACTGCTTTTCCGCTCTCCCCTAAACGCTCGATTACTGGCCGCGTATGACCCGGGGACAAATGCGTGGTGGCAAGCTTGGTTTAATCTTGGTCTAAAATGACGATGGTTTTGAAGGCCATATTATAAAGATATTGGAGATAGTGAGAGAGTGGAGAGTTGATAAAAAGAAGAGTAACCCAAACTCCCGAACAAAACCCTCTTTTTATTACCAAAAGCGCTATTGGAATGTCCCTGAATACGTGTGCCCCGGAAAACCGTGTCTAAAGCCATGTTTTAACTATAAAACGCAAACTTGAGTGGATCTGTGAGAGGAGAGTGAAGGTGGAATATTCGGTTTTTTATGAGGAGGAGGAGGAGGAGGAGGAGGAGGAGGAGGAGGAGGAGGAGGAGGAGGAGGAGGAGGAGGAGGAGAGGGAGGGAGGAGGAGGAGGGGGAGGAGGAGGAGGAGGGAGGAGGAGGATGGAGGAAGTGGAGGAGGAGGAGGAGGAGGAGGAGGAGGAGGAGGACGAGAGAGGAGAGGAGGAGGAGGAGGAGGGAGGAGAGGAGGGAAGGAGGAGGAGAGGAGGGAGGAGGAGGGAAAGAGGAGGGGGAGGAGGAGGAGGAGGAGGAGGAGGACCCAACATCTAAAAATAAAGAAAAACCTTAAACTAATATCCGTTTTTTTGACAGGAAAGGCCAAATGGGCATACAAAAAACGATTCTACCCCCCCAAAACATTTTCATAAACTGGGGGAAAATTACATTGAACAACATTTATTCACACCGTCATTATGCACACTTGTTACTGAGATCATTTTCACGTATATAGGTTATTAAAAAAAAGATCATATTTTCTGGCTGAAAATTTCCTGAAAATTTCGACATGTGATTTTTTTTTTAGCATTTTTCGACCAAATTTTTGACCTCAGAACCACATTTTTGCCCTTTCAAAAACCATTTTTGACCTCAAAACCCAACTCTTAAACCTCAAAACCCATTTTTTACCTCAAAAACCAAAAACCCTTGCCCTCAAAAACCAAACCCTTAAACCTCAAAAACCAAAAAACTCTTAAACCTCAGAACCAAACTCTTGACCTCAGAACCACTCTTGACCTCAGAACCAAACCCTTGACCTCAGAACCAAACTCTTGACCTCAGAACCAAAACTTTTGACCCAAAACCCCAAACTTTTGACCTCAAAAACCAAAAACTCTTGACCCAGAACCAAACTCTTAAACCTCAGAACCACTTTTGCCCTCAAAACCCCAAATCTTGACCTCAGAAACCATTTTGCCCTCAAAACCCAAAAACTTGACCTCAAAAACCAAACTCTGCCCTCAAAACCCAAAACCTCTTGACCTAAAAACCCAAAAACTTTTGCCCTCAGAACCAAATCGGGACCTCAAAAACCCAACTATTGCCCTTTCAAAACCCCAAAATTTTGGCCCTCAGAAAAAACAATTGACTCAGAACCAAACTCTTGACCTCAAAACCCAAAAAACTTTGGGCCCTTTAAAACCCAAATATTGACCTCAAAAAAAAAAACTTTTTGACCTCAAAACCCAAATCTTGCCCTCAAAACCCAAATCGGACCCAGAAAAAAATCTTGACCCAAAACCCAAAAACTTTTGACCTCAGAACCACTCTTGACCTCAGAAAAAAAACTCTTGACCTCAAAAAAACCCCCTTTGCCCTCAGAACCAAACTTTTGACCTCGGGGAACCAAACTTTGCCCTCAAAAACCATTTCTTGACCTCAGAACCACATTTTTGACCTCAGAACCACTTTTGACCTCAAAACCCAAATCTTACCTCGGGAACCCAAAACTTTTGGACCTAACTTGTAACCTAAGGGGAAACAAAACCAAAAAATGTTAACTAACCAAACCCTTAAACCTTTCCCCAAAACAGCCTTGAAATTTTTTTTTTTTATCGTTTTATGTTAATTAAATATTTGTTATTTAGAGTAGTGGTGGTGGTGGTGGGTGGTGGTGGGTGGTGGTAGTAAGTAGTAGTAGTAGGTATTTCAGTAGTGGTGGTGGTGGTGGTTTTTGGGGTGGGGGTTTTGGTGGTGGTGGTGGGGTGGTCGGTGGTTAGTGGTAGTGGTGGGGTAGTGGTGTGGTAGTGGTGGGGGGGGGGGTGGTGGGGGGTGGTATTAAAAATAAAAAATTTGGGGGGTGGGGGTAAAAAATAAAAAAAAATTAAAAATTCCCCGGAATTTCAAAGCCAGGGAAAAAATTTTAGGATAAAAAAATCCCCCAAACCCAAAAAAAAAACCAAAGGGTCCCCGTAATTAAGTTAAAAAACCCAAAACCTAAACCCCCACGGGTTTTTAAACTTTAACATAAAAAAGGGCCCCTTCCAACCCCACCCGGCCCAAAAAGGGGAAAAGAAATTTGTTTCCCGTTCCAAAAAACCCCCCATTCCCGGGTTCCCCCCAAACCGGTAAAAAATTTAAAATCTTTTGTTTTTTAAAAGGAGCTTATTCCCCCCCGGGGTTAAGGGGGAGGGGAAAGAGGGTTTTTAAAAAAAGCCCCGAATTGGGAAAGTGGGAAATAGTTTTTTAAATTTTTCTTTAATGAGTTTAAATTTTTTTGATAAAGGAAAGATTTTCGATTGAAAAGGAAAAGGAAAAAAGTTTTTTAAAATTTTAAATTTTTTTTAAAAAAAAAGGGGTCATATTTAAAAAAGGTTTTTTGGGGGGTTTATTTAAAAAGGGAAATTTGGGAAAACCGAAAAAAAAGGGGGTTTTAATTTGGTAAGTTTGGTATTTATTTGTTTTAGGGTGTTTTTGTGGGGGGTGTGGGGGTGTGTGTGGTGTGTGTGGGGTGGGGTGTGTGTTTGTGGGGTTTGGGGGGGTGTGTGTGTTTTTGTGTTGGGTTGTGTGTGTGTGGGGTTTTTTTGCCTCTCTCTCTCTCTCTCCCCTCTCCTCTCCCCTTTTCCTCTCTCTCTTTTCTCCTCTCTCTCTCTGCGGGTCTCTCCTCTCTCCCTCTCTCTCTCTTGTTTCATTTCCCCCCTCCCCCCATTTCACTTTTTTCCCTTTGGGTGGGGGGTTTGGTGTGTGTGGGTGGTGTGTGTGTGTGGGCCCCGGGGGGGGCCCAAGACTTTCCCTTGGGAACGTACACACACACCACCCCCCCAAAACCCCACACACAAACAAACCAAAAACCCCAACACCACTTTCATATGTTTTATACTACTCCTACTATATTTAAACAACTACAACTACAACCACAAATACTAATCCCCGGATACACTACAACCACACTCAACACTACTACTACTACTACAACTAAAACTACAACCACTACTATACTCCCAAATACAACTATACTACTACTTTACTATACTACTACTACAACACAATACAACCCACCACGCTACCACTACTATTTTACAACTACACTACTACTACTACTACTATACTACTACCACCACCACCACCCTACTTATACTCCCAAACTACTACTAAAAATATACTACAAACTATTTTACTATATATTTTAAAAACTACCCCCAAACTACTACTACTAAAAATACTACAATTTCACTTGACCAGAGAAAAATATCCTTCTTTGGGGGTTCTGAGAGAGAAGGAGAAGAGAGGGAGAGGGGGAGGAGAGAGGGGGACCGGGGAGGGGGAAGGGGGGAGAGGGGAGAGAGAGAGAGAGAGAGAAGAAGGGAAAACAGAGAGAGGGGGGAGAGAGAGAGAGAAAAATATTTTAAAATAACTCCTTTCTCTATTTTTCTCTCTCCCCCACCCTACCCCTCTTCCTCTCTCCTCTCTCTCTCTCTCTCTCTCTCCCCTCTCTCCTCGCTCTCTCTCTTTTCCCCAACCTTTGTGGGTGACCTTTTGACCGTAAAATTTTGGGTGGTCAAAACCCGCAACTGTGTGTGTGGTGCGTGCTGTGGGGGTTTGGGGTTGTAAGAAAAGTTTTGTGTGTGTGTGGTGTGGGTGTTGTTTTTGTGCGTGGGTGCGTGGTGTGTGTGTGTGTGTGTATGTGGTGTGTTTTTGTGGGGTGTGTTTGAGGGCGGGGTTTTAAAAAAATCGAGAGTAGGTGAGAAAGAGGAGAGAGGAGAGAGAGAGAGGAGGGAGGAGAGAGAGAGAGGGAGAGAGAGAGAGGAGGGGAGGAAGAGAGAGGGGAGAGAGAGGGGTTGAGGAAGAGAGAGAGGAGAGAGG
>JACEEZ010006086.1:0-17625 GCA_016584305.1 Chionoecetes opilio | reverse complement strand
TTTTGGGGGCAACGGGACCCCACCCTTCCCCCCAAAACCCCAAAAAAAACCGCCCCACCTGTACACCCCGGCCGAGGAAACCCCCCAATTAAAAGGGCAATCTTAGCCCCGGATTACACAGGGAAGCAGAACTTCCAAAATGCGGGCGTGGTAAAACGAAGCTGAGA
Organism: Chionoecetes opilio; assembly: GCA_016584305.1. NCBI lineage: Eukaryota > Metazoa > Arthropoda > Malacostraca > Decapoda > Majidae > Chionoecetes > Chionoecetes opilio. The sequence continues at coordinate 17,458 of JACEEZ010006086.1, read as the reverse complement.
CACACAAAATGGCTTCGACGTTTTTTTTTTTCCCTAAAAAATACTGCCCCGTCACTATATTACTAGTGACTCACTGCGCCTGTTCGGTGCAAGTGATCATTCTAAGTCATGGGATCCAGAAACACAAGTTATTTTATGTGGGTTTTCTAGTTTGCTTCATGCCAACAAAGGGGAACGATAGGGACCCCTTTACGCCAAAGACGGCGGTGTGACTCGACTGTCTCCCTAGCGGCTACCCATGGGGTTTGCCGGGCTAATGCTGCCGGCACCGGGTTCCCAGGCTCATTTGCTAACTAACTACCCCACAAAAGTGAATACGTTTTGTGTTTTTTTGTGTTATCTTTTGTACTCTTTTGAGGGCTCTAGTCACTATCACTCTCCTGCAGGGGTTCCGAAGGACTCCCGACCAAACCCTTCCCGAGCACGGTCGTTCCCGCCCTCCCACCACCAGTCCCTCCCTTGCTGGGGGGTGGCCGTGGTGACAACCCCGGTATAATCCCCCACCCGTATACCAGGGGGTTGCAATGGGGCTCTTTTGCTGCGGGAATTGGGGAAAGTTGGGGGCAGGGGAGAAAAAAGCAAAAAGGGCGTGGCATCTAGGGCGGAGAGACAGAGGCAGTATAAGGAAGCGAGAGACGGGGCATATGAGCGGGAAAAGTCTCGCTTGGATTTTCACTGCCGCCACTCGTATGTCGCCTCAGGTCCCGCGGGGAAGACACTGCTAGATAGCGCTCGCTAGAAGTCTCAAGCTATTTCGGCTTTTGACGAGGAAAAGGTGACAGAGGGGGTTTGGGAAAGGTTTAAAAAAAGGCCGAGAGTTTGAGGGGCCCTCGTGAACAGGGGGTTGGTTTGGGTAGCAAATGGTTGCGGGGAAAACCCCTGAGACGTATGATTGCATGGACGGGGATGACCTAGGTTTGATGATTTAAAGACCCCACCCTCAAGGTGTAGGAGCTTGGGGCCAGAAGCTACGGCTGCAGTTAAAGGGGGTTGCTCGGAAAAGGGGGCGACCCCTACGTGGCCTGGCTGGGTATCTGGGGGAGATTTTGGGAAGGGTAATAGTGGGGAGGGGGACTCCTTTTAAAAAGACCTAAAGGGAGTTAACCCTCATGGAGATTTTCCAACAAGCTGAAAAGGACATAGGTCCCAAATTAGGGGAAGGCTTTAAGTTTTTTGAAGGAGGCGGCAACGGGGGGCCGATGACAAAAGTCTTAGCTCTACGAGGGTCGGTCCCCCAAGGTGGGTAGTAAATTCCGTACCTCGGGAGAGGCTGCTGAGGACAGCCTTGTAAATAGACCGCCTGTCAGCAAAAGGAAAGGAAAGGGACGAAGAGAAGCTTAGGAGTCCCATCTATCGTAAGGAAACCTGCTTCTTTTGAAACAGAAGGTCATATCAAATGAACTGTCTAAGGGGAAGGAACTCATCTGCCAAGCCAGGGCCATGATTTTGGGTCCGCCAAGGGGGCGGGAGGGGGTTTGGGAGGAGGCCCAAGGGTGGGCTGTGGCCTCAGGTACACTGGGAGTAGCTAGGAAAGCACTTCACCGGTAGAGGCCGGGCGTGTTTCCCAGTTAACGTCCCCAAGATAAGCTCTCTCGGAATCGCCCGGGCGGGTTTAACCCCCTTCACGTGTCAAGGACGGTAATGATTGAGGTTTCCTGTTCCCCAGTCAGGGTTTTTCGAGACACGGGGCAACATCGTGTGCAGGAATATGCCCGGGAAGAGATGTTAGCACAGGGTGTTACGTGCTCTGTCGGGGGATGAACTCGACGGGTACTTGATGTGTGCCGGGGCGCTGTTTGTCCTATTGTGACAGCGCAGCTACTGGCGTCGTGGATGTTCTCCCATGGAGGGGGAAAATTTTCCTGCGGGGAAATGACTTGGCGGAGCTAGGGTATTTCCTTCACCTACGCCCCCCCGTCGCGGTCCCAGGGGAGCCCTTTTTGACCCCTCGGGGTGTGGAGAACGGGTGCGGGGTAGGGGAAGCCTCACTCCCCATGGGTGCCGTCACGAGGCCCAGGGCGGGAAAGGGCGTGGAAAAGGACGACCCGGTGTCCTCTAGGTTCCGGGGCCCAACTGTAGTACATCAGGGTCCTAGAGAAGGCTCGGAAAAGAAGGGTGTCACCGAAGGGGGGGGTAGGCTAGAGCGCGGTGGGAAGGGCGAGGGGTCGCACCTTGCGGAAAACCCCAGAGGGGGGAGCTACACTTACCCCCGTCCTCTCAGGTTTTTCTTGGGGCCGATTGTAGTAAGCGGGGCCCCTGGAGAGCTTGAAAAAGAAGGGGTTTTACTGAAAGGGGTGAGGAGAGGAGGGCGTCGGTGTTAAGTCTGACGCCCACCCCCTCCGAGTGCACCGGGGGCGGGGCTGACGCCACCCCTTTCCCCTGGTCAGGACCCTGGGGCTGACGTAGAAACCGGGGTACTGGGGAACCCCGAGGAAAGATGGGGTTACTGCAGGGGGGGGAGAGTAGGGCGTCGGTTTTTAAGTTGACGCGCACCACCCTGCTGAGTGCAGGGAGGCGGGCTGACGCCAGCCTTCGCCTGGTCAGGATCCTGGGGCCAACTGTAGAAGACAGAGCCCCCGGAGGAACCGGAGGAAGGATGGGGTGCTACTGCAGAGGGGGGGGAAGGGGGCGCGGGTTAAGTCTGACGACACCCCCCCCTGTTGGTGCCCCGGGGGCGGGGTTGAAGCCAGCCTTTCCCCGGGCAGGAGCGGGGGGCCGACGAATGCCTACAGGGTCACACCGAAACACCCGACACTAGGGTCCTTTCTAGAGGAGGAAAGTTTGTTTCCCCCGGCCAGGTGCCTCGAGGAGACGGGGAAAGGGCGGCGTTTTTACTGCCTGGTGCTGGGCTTAACCTTCCCCCTCTCCCTCGTTTTTTTCTCCAAAGGGTTGAGTCAATCGGGTCGACTAAATTTGCCGCAAACAAAGGGACGAGACCTTGAAGCCCTGTTCGTTAGAGGGGGGAGGAGAAGATGTGGGGATGGGAGAGGAAGGGGGAGGAGGTGTGTGATGGCCTCCCGGGTGGTGGGGGGGGAAGAAGAAGAGGGATTTTAGTGATGGGAGGTGGTGAGGCTCCTTTGGGTGAGCGGCCACCGCCAAAGGGACAAGGTGTAACCCCGGAGGAGGGGCACCCTTGGTCCTGACTCTTGGGGCGGGGGAGGAGCCCCGGTTTTAAGAGTTGTTTCCCCGGACTGGGAGAACAAAAGTCATGAGGCCTCAGGGAGAAAATTTCAACATCTGTTCCCCCGGAGGAGGGAGAGATGTGTCGGCCCTGTGGCAGTACCCCGGGTCTTTGGGAGGCCCCCGGGCGGACTACGTGGGTGTGCACGAATTGATGTCGGGTGCCCCTCCAGTAAACTTTCTCCCTATCGGGTTAAACCCCTCAGGCAGAAGAACCAGAGGAGGAGTTACTTATATGCTGATCACAAATTGATCAAACGGGGGTCCCCGTGAATGGGGCTCCCCCTCACCCTGCAGCCCAACCTGATGGGAAGTCCCCTTTTTGGGCGACTTTTGAAAAATTAATACATTAAAGATTTAACCTACCCCCGCCCGGGTAGACACTCGGGGGACAAGTAGGGGGTGCCACCACATTACCAAGGTAGATTTGGCAAGGGTACGGTGGTACCCCTCTCGGGGCGTGCCCAAACGGGACCATTTTTGTGGGGAAATGGGGGGGTGTATCAGGCCAAATATGCCTTATGGGCCCGAAAAAAAGCACCAGCCCCCCAGAGGTCATGGTCGGGGGTGTGGGGGGGTTGCCGAAAGTGCCGTGTAATTTATGACGGGGGTGTTTTCTACAGCTGGGAAGATCACCTTGACCAGGGAGGGTTTGTTTTGTCGCCTAGGGGAGGCTGGGTTGGTGGCAATTTGGACAAGTGGGTTTGTCCAAGCCCGGTGAGTACTTTGGCACGTTGTGGGACTGGCCAGGTGTCCCCCCCTGGCAAGGTGGAGACCCTTCATCTTCAAGGCATCTTCTTGCGGCGGGGGCCCTTAAGCGTTTCCTGGCATGATAGGGTCTATCGGCGTTCATAAGGGCTACTCTACGGTGCTGGCCCCCTTAGGGGCTTTCTGCAAAGGACAGGGAATTGGGGGGGTCCCCCCAAAAATGTGAACAGGTTTTGATTTAGTAAGTCGTTCTCTGCCACCATCCCATCCGCGTGCCCCTGACTTCACTAAGCCTTTTGTGCTTGCGACTGATGCTATCGAGTGGGGTGGGGCCTTGTTTTTTGCAACAGGGGGAGGGTCAGAAGGAACACCCATTGCATTTTCTCTAAAAAGTTTCACTGCGCCCGTGGGTTTTCGTTTTAGAGCAAGGTTTTTGGCCAATTGTTGGCCCTTTCACATTTTTTTAGGTGTATTGCTTTTTCATATGGGCCCCGGGGGGGCAAAGTCTACTTGAATCACCCCTTTTCAGTTTTTTGCAGGTTCAAGTTTCGAATCAACGGGCCCTCGCGGAGTTTTTTTTGTTGCAAAGTACAAATTGGGCGTGAAACATTCCGAGGGGGGAATAAGTTATAGCTGATTTCTACCCGTTCAGATTTGATGGGGGGGCTGAAAGAAAAAATTTGCTCCCGGAACAAAATTTTCCCTTGGGGAAGGCGTGTAACACCCCACGAGCCGACTGGGTGGGGGGCTCAAGTGAAAAAGGGGATGGAGAGAAAGAAGAGGGAGGGGGCCCCCCCCTTTGGGGCCCCCCATCCCCTGGGGGCGCGGCCGCGCTCAGAGAGGTCTGGCCTTAATAGCGAATACACGTGCCGCTCTGCTCCGTAGCCCCTTTTCTACCATCGCATTGAGTTCAATTATAGTTGCTGGGCATTGTTTAGGAGTTTGCCCTGTATTACTTGAGTCAGTGAATAGTAAGGGTGCCTGAATTTTAGTATTTTTGCGTAGTATTTTAAAACCTGGGTTCCACCATACCAGTGAGGCCTTCGGGCTGACCACGTGCTAAGTTTAGAATGACGGACGGAAAGGGGGGAAACGAATGGGTTTCCGTGTTTTTTAGTTTTTGGTAGCACAGGGGACTATGAGTGACACACACACACACCACATCGCCTGTACCAATTAAACCTTTTTCTCGAGGCCAGCTCATAACACACTACCAGTTTTCCCGTCCTTTTGGGGGAGTGGGATGAGAAAGGTGGGGGGGTGCATTCCAGTACTAACGTAACAGGGAAACTTTCCCTTTACCCTTTTAAAACCCCCCAAGATACAACCGCGGTAGGGTTTGAAACGTTTTCGTAGCAATTCTTTTAAGTTCACTTAGAGTGGAGGTAGGCAAGGGGCTCTCACTCTTTTTTGTTTAGTGATACCCGGGCCTGTCAGTACCTAGGCTGAATCGGGAGTAGGCTATAACGTTTGTGTTTGAGCCGGAATAGAAGGGAGGGTTACGACCCTCTCTTTCTCTGGATAGAAGCTGGGGGCTTCTATTGGTTTACGGTTTAGTGAACATCTGTTTTCGCTGAGGCCGCAGTCGTAACAATATTATATATATATATTTATATAAAATTAATATAAAATATATATTAATATATAATTATTATATTATATATAAATTACTGTATATATTTGAAAGAAATTTGTCCCATCTAGACACTTTCAAGTATCAATCAAGGTTATTTACTGTACAAAACGCCCTACACCAGGGGAATTTGGTGAGTCGAACCGTGACCCATGGGGCAGGGCTCTGCACACCGTCCGTGATTCTACCAACCCCCGCCACCCTGGTGGGTTTCTATAATAAAAATATTAACACCCTTATAATCGGCATTGTAAAATCGGGAAATTTTATAAACCCGGCAAGGCAAAGAATCTGCAAAAAATTGTATCCAGTTTTTACTTTTTTTTTTTTTTTTTTTTTTTTTTTTTTTTTTTTTTTTTTTTTTTTTAATTTTTTTAACATTTTGGGCCTATAGCCGCCTGTATGCAGTGACCTCCAGGGTGGGATGGTAGGCCCTGGAGGCTCACCTAAGGCTGTGATGGTTGGCCCCTCGCCCGTGGTGGGCCAACAATATTCAGGTATTTCTCCAGTATTTTTTATCTCAAAGTACGGTACAGGGTACCTATGCTTACCCTGAGATAAACTAACTGGAGAAATACTTGAAATTGTTCTGTGCCTTTTAAGTAAGTTGAATAATGGTTCTTTTTCAAAATTCAACTTTATCAATCTACCACAAGATCCAAAGTTCACCCTCAAAATCTAAGGAAAAATCCCAAGGAGTGGCACCCCTGACCCACTTCAGTAGGCTTTCGCTAGCAGTTTGGTCCCAAATTCGCGCCAGATATTTCAACTCCCGACCACAACCACCCCACAACCCCTATGTTTGGTTAAAAATAGATATTTTTTGCTGTATGTGGATTTTTACTACCTTGACGTTGATGCAATTTTCATCCAATTCTGTAAGGGGTCACTGTTTCACTCACATTCCCGCACTGGCGGCACTAAAAAAATCTTTGCTCTCGCAGTCCCCGGGTTAAACATCGATACTGCAGAGTTGGAGCCAGCAGTCACCGCCTACCCGGGGCTCCCGGCTGGGATAACAAGCCAACCCCCATGGCAGCGGGCCGGGCAGCCCCCTCATGGCCACTCTTCCCCCTCATTCCCGACGCGTAGCAGCCTGCTGCGCCCCCCCCCCCACACGGAGAGTGTATCCTGCTGATGCCCCGCACTCCTCGTCAGGATGGACAAGCCAGACCTCGTGCCGCACGCCAGCAGCACGGACACTCTCCTCTCTTCCGGGAACGGCGAGTGTGGCCATGCCCCTCGCCTCCCGTCTTTTTGCCCCCAGCCTACGCCGCCGGCGCTGCCGCACTAGGCGCCACCGATCAACGCACTCACCCTTGCGAAATCAAAGCATCTCCTGACGGGCCTCAAGCTAGCCCGTGGTCCTCCCTGCTGGAGGCCCGATAGACAAACAACAACAACAATCGATACTGAAAAACTTGCTTTTTCCAGTTTTCCTTTGATAACTTCGCCACTATTGTACTGAATTTAATAAACAATATATCATTGGAAAGAAGAATGAAGATGTGATTTTCTCATATTTCGTTTTTTTTCCATTTGGGTACATAATTGCAAATAATAGCAAATACATTTACGAGAACCAAAAAAAAAAAAAATTCTTAACACTTAAAAAAAAAAATTCAAATTTCTTAAAAGATGAATCGTTTGGATATTTTGTAATGCATATTTGGTAATTTTTTCATCAGTGCAAGTCATTGGATTATTCATAAGTCATTAGAACGTTATTAAGAGTTACATTTTTTATAATTTTTTATTTTTTGGGGGCAGTTATGTATCGAGCTATGGATCTGAAAATGATTATTTCGGCATTACCTATTTCTATAATAATATAAGCGAAAGTGTGTGTGTGTGTGTGTGTGTGTGTGTGTGTGTGTGTGTGTGCGATCAGTGCCGCCCCCCGTGCCCCAATCCCATCATATGGCACAGTTTTGGAACCAGCTCGACCAGGGGCAACTTTTAAGCTCACTTATGAGATGATCCGATCACTTGTTTTTTAGCAGCCTATTAGCGAGAATTGTGAAAAAAAAAAGTTGGTTGCGAGAATTCAGGAAACTTTGATGTAGGGTAATGGGTGAGTGAATGGGTGGGGTGATGGGTAATGGGTGTGGGGTGATGGGTGAGTGAATGGTGGGGGGTGATGGGTGATGGGTGAGGGAATAGGTGAGAGGTGATGGGTAATGGGTGAGTGAATGGGTGTGTGGTGATGGTAATGGTGTGAGTGAATGGGTGGGGGGTGATGGGTAATGGATGAGTGAATGGGTGGGGGGTGATGGGTATGCGTTAATACATACATTTCTACATCCATGATTTCAGGAAAGTTAGAAGGGGCTATCTGGAGAATCTGTGTTTGGTGGGCCGAAGGCCCACCAAACACACTCTCCAGAAAGCTGTATATTTGGTGGGCCGAAGGCCCACCAAACACAAGTGGTGGGCCAAAGGCCCCCAATAGCCCTCCGCAGGAGCTAGCCAAAAAGTCCGCCCGGAGGGCGGCTTTGCGGCTAGTTTGACCAAAAAAATAATCATGACAATACACTGATGATTAAGAAATGGTGTGAAGCTCCCCTTAAGCAGTTTCGCCCCGAAATCTTTGTAACTACCGTTTAATTGTTGTTACCATTCCTGCTTCTCTGGGTGCAGCCATATACAGAGCAAGCAGCATGAGGGAAAAATAAAGTTCTGTGAGTGGCATGCATTCAGTCAGATGAGCAATGTTTGAGTTAAGTTGAGTGGAGGGGCGGAGCCAGGCTGAGCTTCAGATGTGATGTCATGGCCCATGACTTCTCCTCTTATTATAACTCCATGGTTTCACCAGTGGTGCTCTCATACCCGATATGTCACTCATAATTCAGTACAACCTACATGTAAAAAACAGTTGAGCTATTAGATCATTTACAAATGTTAACACTTAAGCTTCATTCTTATTCATTACCACATAAATTGTTTATTACTGGAACGTTTTGGCAGTGACTACAACTCAATTAAAAATTCTGGCGATCACTGGCATTAGTTTAGAGCAGGCCTCATCATTAGGTTTTACGGGAAGATACATACTTAGATAGGCTGGGAGACGGTAGCACAGTGGTTAGCTTCTTCGAGTGGCGACCTCGGTGACCCGAGTTGGATCCCTCATGAGGGCGAATATCCACTTAAAGTAATCGTCCAGACCCATTTTTTTTGCATAATTATGTTGAATATTCATTCAAAATACCTAATTCACAAAAATAATTAATTTCCATGCCTTATTTCCTTAAAAACATGACTTTTGTAGAAAGCGCGGGAAAAACAACATCCCTGTTCCAGCCGTGGCGCGAAACTTGCCGATGATGCTTCGTGAGGGGAACAAAAATGCTTCATACAGCCTGCCTCTCCCCCGGTGTACACGTCTCCACACATATATCGTGGCCGTGTAGGTCGGGAACGGGTGATAAGCTCTCTGGAAAGGCACAGCTTTCTTGCTGCACCCATAAAGGTTGCAAGTACGTACATAATTATATGCCATAACCCCCCCCAAAAAAATTAAAAATACCCAAAATTCTTCAAGTACTATATTTATTTCTGAGTTTACGTATATTTGTATTACCCCCAGGCTGGGAGGCCTGCTCAAGTCACGTCACCGAGCCGTGGTGCATCGTCTACAAGTCGTGAGGAGCATTTTAAATGCTCCTCATGGGGAGGAGCATTCCTCCTCCTCCTTTAAACAGGCGAGGGCCAACCATCACAGCCCTCAAGTGAACCTTCAGGGCCTACCATACCGAGCCCTGGATGTCACTGCCTACAGGCGCTATAGGCACGCACAAAATGTATCGAAAAATCAAAATCAAATAAATTAGGTATTCAATGGTTCGTTTCATAATTCAACTTTATCAATCTACCACAAGCAGCTAACTGACAAGGCACCAATACTTAACACGATAACCCACCATAATCAGTCTCAATATGTGGAAGCAAAGTTTATTTTTTCATTTCAGGGTGCAGTTCAGAACCGAAGGTATCATAAATTGCAAATCATATTGTTTTGTAAGATCCAACCTCCAAGGCATATCCAATACTTTCTAATTAACCTCAATCACCATTAAAATTACCTTATTTCCAGTTTCATTAGACTCATCAGGATTCACAGGTTTTGTGTCAGTCTCTGGGGTGGGGTGGGGGTGGGGGGGGGGAGATATGAGAGCTGGCAATGCAAATCAAGTCTTTCCTTCACTGACATGCCTAACACAAAACATCACATTGCATTTTGAATAACAATTTACTGTAATATTCACACAAAAATGTATCAATGAAGGTTGAATGACAACTGTGGGGTTATACAATTGTAAAAGCACTTCTTGACAAAGCTTTATTTCCATACATAGTGCTGCCAGTATTTTCCAAACCTAAATAGAAATTGCTTTTATAGAATATTTTTTTTCAAAGTACCATTTTCCCTTAATTTTTCAAACATTTTACATGGAGCATGTAACACTTGGAAGCTCTATTTCAAAAAAACCCCGTTATTATTGTTTGAGACCCTTTTATTACCAAAATAAATATAAAACACATATTTCATAACACTAATACAGGGATGGCAAGGCAGGTTTAGAGGAGGGTTGTGCAGCCAAAGGGCACACACACTACCCTAAGTCTACTTATCCTTTAGCTAAGGAAGTGCGAAGACATGAAATCCTGGAGTGCTCTGAGGCAGGCATAGTGCTCTGAGTAACCCCCCGCCACTGCCTGTGGGGAGGCTCGGCGCACATGGTTGAGGTAACCGCCATCCTCCAACTCTTCCAAGATGGGGCCGGCAACGTGGAAGAAAGGATTGGTGGTCGTAGCAGTACAGCACCTCCTGAAGGGGTGCAAGAGTGACACAATCAGGGGGTGTAAATACAGGAATTATTCAGTAACAGGCTGTAACAGGAGTTGGAGTGACTCAGTTAGGTGTTTGTAACAGGAACAAGGCCTTCTAGACACAAGGCCTGAACCATCTCACAGATTAACCTAACTATTTCACTACCAGTACTTCGAGGTCCAGGTTGACCTAGCTGAGGTGAGGGGAGGTCACACTGTTGGTTTACCTTACCTATCTTTCTTTTAGAAAAGAACAGTATTACTTTATCCTAAACTATATCACTGGATTGTAGCATATATTTAATAATGCCGTACCATTGCTCTGTCCCCAAGTGCAATGGTAATCACATGGATGGATTTAAAGCGAGTGTCTTCTCCTTTTCCAAGGATGAGGATTTGGCGACCAAGTGGCTTCATGCTGTTATACGAGAGGATTTAACTAGTAGATTATTAACTTATAAGTAGAGCAAAGCAAGTAAAAAAAAATGTATTACCATTTTAGTGTGAATATTATAGGAACATCATTAACCCACTCTGTCCAGCGCCGTATATTTACGGGGTCAATTAAAAAAATCGCTGTGGCCATATTTTGACTGGAGGCTTTTCATACTTTGTCAGGTCACTTTTTATACCTTTAGCCTTCCCCTTCACTGGCCATAATCCCCCACCAAGGCTGTGGTCACGTTGAGGGTACGTGTATACCAGAGCTGGGCGCGACTTTAATTTTTCAGGTGCGACTTTGACTTTGCGACTTTGCCGCCGGACCTGGTGCGACTGCGACTCTGCGACTTTATTTTGGCCCCCCCGTGCGACTTGCGACTTTGCGACTTTGACTTATTTTTTCCCGGTGCGACTCCGCTAAATTACAAAGTAAACTTTAGGGCGATAACAGAAACATGCTTTTATAAGGCAGAAAAACACATATTTATTCATTTTTTAGTTTAAACACAGCCTAAACTAATATCTACAGGTCCTCCTCCTCCTCCTCTACGTCCTCCTGGCCCATCTTCTCCTCCAGGAGGTCCATGTTCCCTTTGAGGAACACAAGCTCCTCAAAGTTGACCTCCTCCAGGGAGGACCTCTTGGCCCTGAGGACGTCCCGGCCGGTGCTGAAGAGCCTCTCCACAGCTGCAGAGCTGAGGAGGGGGGTATTATACCTAATGAATAAGTCCACCCACACCTCCCTGTGCTGGTAGGGGAAGAGGGACCAGGCCAGCTCGCCTTTAGAGGGCACCCACTCCTCCATGGAGTTCCTCAGGACCTCCCTCACATCCTGCTGCTGGTTGGCCGGGCCTCTAGCAAACAACTTGTTGAAGAGGCGGGCTTCCACATGTCCTCGGGTTCCTGCACTTCTGGCTGGCCAGGCTGACGCTGCTGCTGCTCCTTCTCCCTGGGCTTGATGATGGCCCTTAGCTCCCTGGTGATCCTGTCCCTGATCTCCTCCACCTTGTCAGAGGCAATGCTCGTCTTTGTTCCTGTTCAAAGTCGGGGCAAAAGTCGCGGGAAAATTGGCGGTGCGACTTTGCTTAGTCCGACTTTTTCAAAACGTTTGCGACTTCGAAATTCATAGTGGCGGCAAAGTCGCAAAGTCACAACTCGGTGCTGCAACGCCCAGCTCTGGTGTATACACATGTATAATAAAATTTCCCTCACGAGTTAATAAAGTGCCTAAAATGGTATGTATATATATTGGTTATCTACTTCTAGTTACTTATTTTTACAATATAAGTTCAAAATAACAATTTACACACGTTTACAATGAAACCTTTTTGTGTGTCAAAAACACAAAACCTCCGAATTTGCGTAAACGTAGCTCGGTCCCGTAGGCTCGCACAACCCTCATAACTCGTATCGGACCTCTATGCACTCCAATCTCCTGGAACCCACGCCTCAACCTCCTTAGTGCCCTAAACCACATTCTATGGACCCCCAAAGTTGGCTTGGCGAGTCCCCTTGAGTGCGGAAAAATCTGGCGCCTAAAATCATGGGAATAATGAGTGTCCCAAAATGTATCAATTATGTGTTTTCTAATCATTCTACACACTTTTCAGCTTTTTTTTTCCTTCTAAATTTGCTCGGCACCAGGGGAAAGTTTTTGTGAAAAAGGCATGCCACTCTAAGGGTTAAGGGTCACATTAGTGGTGAAATTTAGGAGAGATAAGGCTGAATCCAGCCACCTTGTGGCTGGCATGTGTCACTGATGTGTTTCAATATGACGAAGTAAAAAATCATCATATGTGGATAAAATGTTAACTAAAGCATAGAATGGTGTTATTTGAGGGTGCAGTACATTGTTGTGAAAAAAAAAAAATTCAAGGTATTCTCTGTGTACTGCCATGTAGATTCAAATATATCAATCAATCAATCATTGGGGGCATACGCCTTGGGACGCATCGCCTCGCCCACCCTACGACACCACTCCCAGGAGTCACCACGCGCGAGTTCCCATGGAGGCTCCCTTCCCCTGCCAAGCAACTCTCAGAAAACATCAAATTGCCCCAGCCACGAGCCTTGTTGGGCACCCCCTTGGCCTCCTCCACATGTCCATATAGCCGAAGTTGGCGCTGACGGACTATGCAGGTAATAGGCATCGATACAGTCTCACTGTGCAATCGCTGATTTGACACGTACCATCGTGCATAATCATCCCAGGGATACTCCATGATTCTGTGGAGATACTTATTACCAGAGGCATCGATTCGCCTCTTCAAGACGCTATTTAGTGTCCATGTCTCACATCCATAGAGTAAGACAGGGATCACAAGCGACTTGAAGATCCGGATCTTTGTCCTTCTGCACAGGCACGAGTATTGGCAAATACTCGTGTTGAGCAAGCCCATAACACCGTACCTATCCCCAATCTCCCGTAAGATTTTTTACGAAAAACCCGTTTGTCATTCTGGACTGGTACCAAGGTATGTAAAACTTTAAAAGATCTCAAAATCCCCCCAAAGGGAAAATGACTTACATTTTTCATCTAGTAAGCCTAAACACCTGGTCTTAAACAAGGAGCCCTCAAGCCCCAAAAGACTGTTGGCGTTATAGGAGGTGGGACTTAGGGTTAAGTATGACCTTTTTGTCTGATTTATCAGCATTCTTTTTCCATAGTGCCTGGCATTTTAGGTCTCTTTTCTCATTTGCACAGTGTGTTATCATTTTTTTCATCATCTAGCTGATCTATTTCTTATAAATGTAAAATTAAAAATATTTCTAAAAAATTAAAAATTTTTGGGAAGGAGATTATTTCCTGGCTGCCAACCATTCACCACATGATGTCACGCCACCCCCTGGGGGTGACCCCCCTGTTTTTCACGGCCCGCCCTGAGAGAAAAAAGCTGGCGACCATTAAAAGACGAAGTGTTGTGTGTGTGTGGTGTGTTTTTACTAGCGTATTTCCCTAGTTGTACATACAGAAAAGAGCATGCTGTATTTCCCGTCTCCAAATTATATTACCCGGTTGCCTTTGAAGTCCGAACTTTTGCATTAACATTTTCATTAAAGTATTCCGGGCTCTATGCTTCTATATGGGAAGCGTATTTTTTATGTCCCCTTGCTGTGTCCTTTTAAATTTTTTTTCTCATGACCTCTTATTCTATCGTCCCACAAAAAAAGATCTTCTCTACTTTTTTTTCCAGCCCCATGATGCCTAACACTGCTATAAAATCCCCTTTCTCTTTTTTTCTAAGATTTTGGGAGTTTCAGTTTGAAAGCTTCCTATATGGAAATCTTAGGCTTGGAGCCATTTTTGTGGCTGCTTTTTGATTCTCTCAATCTTCCCTTTTTCCTTCTTTTATGTGGGACCAAATCACTGCCGAAATTTTTCCAATTTGGGTTTCGAATCAAGATGTTATAATTTTTTAATTATCTTTCTTCACCCAGAATTTGAATGCCATTTTTATATCCTCAGAACTTTAGTATTCCTTGATCTTTTTTATATGCTTCTAGGAAAAAATTATCCGCCCCTACCCCCAGATCTTTTTCCCTTTTTTTTGTTTTAAAAACCATTTTTTTCCCAAAAAATCTTTTTTTCCTGTTTTTTTTTGCTACTCCCTTTTCCATCACTTTCATTTTTTTTTTAGCTTTAAAACCCTTTTCCCATGATTGACCCATCTGAAAATCTTATTAACCTTTTAAAAATGCTCACAGTCCTCTTACTTCAAATTTTCTTAGAAATTTAGCTCACACGAATAAGTTCATATAACTGTTCATCCCTCTGACATAATTTCATAGACCAAGAACATCATTTTGGGCCAAAAACGGGTCCTTGAGGGAAATCCCCTTATCACACGACCCTTCTGACTTCTTTTTTTAATGTTCTCATCTCTTGTTGCTCAAAAAATCTTCATCCACTTCAGCAAAACCCCTTTAACCTCCTACTTTCTACTTCCAAGAGTCCTTTGTGGGTACCTTTTTCAAATGCCTTTTTTGGCCAGGTATATGCAAACGACCCACCCTCTTTTTCCCGGTTTACATCGATACTTGAGTAAAAACTTAATAAGTTCGTTGACATGACTTCCCCTTTAAAACCAATGGCCCCCTGCGAGGTGTTTTTCTCTTCCCAAAATTTCAACCATCTGTCCTTTAATTTTTCCACTACATTGTTAAAAGGTTTGGCCCGTAATTTAATGGTTTCTTTGTCTCCCCTTTGTGAATTGGGCCCAAAATTTTTCTTTTTTCCAACAAGCGGGACTCTGCTCTCCTTAAGTGAAATCTCAATTACCTATGTAACTTTCCCGCAGTTGGTTCTGCACTTTTCATTATTTAGTTCGACCTCCATTGGGCCCGGGGCTTTTTCCACATCTTGACTTTTTATTTGCTTTTTTCTCTATTAGTCACTTTTATGTTTCCCTTAATTTTTTTTGTTTTTTAATTTTTCGTTTTAAATTTACTTTTCTTTTAATACAGTCTGTAAACACTTTTTCATACCTCAGCTGTTTTAAATTTTATTTCGTACACTATGCATCTACCTTTAGATCTATCCCTTTCCCTTTTTTTTCATTTTTTCCTTTATAATCTATGAAAAGTTTTTTTTCGTTTTTACATTTTTCTATTTTTAATTCTTTTTATAGTTACTTTTTCTTTTTTCGGATTCTTACATATTTATTTTTAGTTTTGACTTCTCCCAAAAGGTTTTAAACCCCCTTTTTTTCCAATATTTCCTATTTTTTCTCTTTTAGTCTTCTATTTCCTTTTTTTAAACCATGATTTTTTTTCTTTTTCTGATAACCATCTTTGGAACAAAATATTTTTCTTCTGGTAAACGGATGAAAATACCTATTTTTTTTGGGTACTCCTTGTTTCAGGAAACTATCCACTATACTCCCGTCTGTCTCTCCGAAAAATTTTTAATCCCCAGTTGTTTTTCCATAATTTTATCTTCTTTTTTTGTTCTTCTTTTCCCCCCCTTTTTTTATCATTTACTTCAAATTCAATAAGTAAGGTTTATGATAAATTTCTTTACTAATACTTCCCGTTTTTTCGTCATATAATCAGTCTTTAGGTTTTCGCTACCCCGAATCTTTTATTCTCTTTAAACATGAGTCATAAAGTTATTTATTTCCAAATCCAAACAATATACCCCCCCATGGTCTTCTCCTCCTTCAGTATACCATTCTTCCAAGGTGTGTGCGTGGGACTGTGCTCAGTGATAAACCCGAGAGAACTTACCGATAACGTTTCCACTACAATAACGTAATACTCTGGGTACTGCTGTGTGTAAATTATTGAGAATATTTTGTTAAATAACCAGATTCTCTTTTTACATAAAACCTCGGTTCTCGCCTAACCGCTCTAGGCACGCCACCAAATCCACACATCTCAAGTAAGTATGTTACCTTTGTCATCCATAAACAATTAGTGACACCAAGAGGGTAACATAACTGATGGCAGCAGTGGGATTAAAACATTCCATTGATACTGTGAAAAATAAACCCAGAAAACCACGTGCACGAAACATTTTGGTACAATACGAAACATTGTGGTACGCAAGAGACTGAACGAAACTTTTGAGAAAAAACAGAGGCGAGTGTTACTCTAGGAGCAGAAAGGGCGGTTAGTTTACATTGTCAACATAAACCTCGGCAGACGTCGCATCCCCTCGCTCCACCCTTCTCTACATTCAACTACCACACTATATTTCTTGTCTCCTGCTGCAACTGATATATAAACATATATAAAATACTTTGGCGTGAACAACTTGGAAGCTTACCAATCTTGACGAGGACACACCTTGCGTGATAGTCATTACCTTTATCACGAGAGAAAAGGTGATAAGATTTCTCTTCTCATCACTACTATGGTGTTCCTGTATACCTGTTGGTTAACTGAGCTACACTGAAGAAGAGAGACGTGAGGACAAATTTGGAACAAGAGTAGACGGGTGTGAGCGTGTAACTGCCTGACGCTCATCATCATCCCCCCCCATCCCAGTCCCCAACTTCCTGCCTGCCCCGGGAGCTCAAGGACGCAGGCTGCCGCCCACCTAACGCTACCCTGGACGCTCCGCTCCCTAGTCCCTGGCTCCGCTTCGAGGAGGAATTACCGTTTTTGCGACGCTGAATTGTATAACTTAAGTGAGATACATTCATTGAGCTGACTCTACAATGAAATTGCATTAATTAAGTAACTTAAGTAACCTGCGGAAATTATCCACTAACCTCCCTCTCAATTAGCCCCTTCACTGCGGATATCAAATTCATAGGCCTACCCCCCTGTGCGGCAGGTTTAATTAAAATATAAAATAATTATTGATCATATTTTAAAGTGCCTAAATGAATAGGATGCTCATTCCATACCAGAAAATCTATGTTTCGTCTTGGTGGAGGCTACCAGCTAAGTGAAGAGTTACGTCAAAGTGCAGCAACAGGGCCGTGACCGTGCTGCCAGGCGCACAATGAAATTACTTACTACTCAACATAATACAGCTTCTTTCGGTACATAAATGCTTCATTCATGCATTCATTCATTCATTCATACTTCTGTTTTATATCCATCAAGAATATATTGAATATCTTGACTATTTAGCCTCGCCATTGAAGTCGAGGGCGCGGCAGCGTCAACACGTCGTACTGTACGCTTGACCTTATTAGTCATACAACTCACTCA
>JACEEZ010006085.1:17500-21474 GCA_016584305.1 Chionoecetes opilio | reverse complement strand
TTAAAGAAAAACAAGTACAGATAGCCGATTACATAGTAACAAACACACACACACACAAACACACACACACACACACACACCACACACACACACACACACACGTCAGATAATAGAAGATCAAGAAAATGAAAAGAAAAATCTGACCAAAGAAGTAGTCAAAGTGATAAAACAAAAGGAGCATTTAGTAAGAGATACGGTAGACAAAAAGAAATGTCATCATTTTTGGTTTGAAGGAAAAAGTGCTGCCCAAGAAAAACTTGAGAGAAGAGGAAGAAAAGAAAGTGTCAAAAGAAATATTTAAAGTAGTAGAAGAAAATACAGAAGTAGAAGAAGAAATAGAAGAGATACACAGGTTAGGAAAATATGAAGAGGGAGGGGCCCGCCCCTTAAAAGTTAAGTTTAGGCCACAAAATACAGCACTAGATATATTGTCTAAGGCAGTGCTCTTCAACCTTTTTTGATGTTGTCCACCCCTAGTAGTGATTTGGCAAGAGCTGTCCACCTCAATTTTGTTTTCTCTTTAAAAACTCACGGCTCTGTTATTTTAAATATAACTATATCATTCTACAAAATATATAGGTAGAAAAAGGCAGCTTCACTCTCATTTTAAATTTACAGTTTACATATTCTTCTGTATAATAACACATCTAATATGCAGGGAGGTCCCGAAGATACGAGCAGTTAGGTTCCACCTGGCATACTCGTAAAGCGAAATCTCGTATAACGAAACACATAACTAATGGTAAAATATAGGTTTGGTTCCAGGACCCCATCAATTGAAAAAAAAGAAAAAGAAGAAGATGTTTTTCAAGCTAAAATAAACTATAGCAAACACAACAAACACACAGCGAGCGTCTATATTACCCACACTGTACTACCTATTCTGTAGAAAAAGCATTCTGAAAGAGAAAATAGCACACAAAATAACAAATGCACATTATAAACATAAAAATGCATAACAAGCAAAAAAGACGTTTTAATGTAGGGGACGCCGTGTGATACAAGAGAAGGTAGTTGTCCCAAGGTTGGGGTCGCACACCTGCTAATTACCCCTAAAAGTCAGGGCAGCGCCATATGCTTAATTACCCTTCAGGTCACGCCTTGCTAGGGGTGACCTGACTGCGGTCCCAAGGTTGGGCGTACACCTGCTAATTACCCCTAAATGTCAGCCGCGCCATATGCTTAATACCCTTCAGGTCACGGCTTGTTAGGGGTGACCTCACTGGGGTCAACCAAATCCCCCTTTGTCCAGCCCGGGAGTGGTAGGGTGCGCATTTTGAACTTGATAAATTTTACTCATACAGTTTGAATGTCGTATCATGATTTTCGATCTCGTATATTGAAAATGGACCCTAATTTACACATCTCGTATCATCAGATTCTCGTATACCGAATTTTCGTATAACGGACCTCCCTGTACTATAGGAGTAGCCGTGTGTGTGTGTGTCTGTCTGTCTGTTTGTTTTGGGTAGCCGAAACTATAAATTCAATTTGATGAAAGTAGGCTAAAAAAAATCGCAAATAAATCGTAGGTGGTAAGCCGCTTGGTCCCATGTCGATTGAATAATTTTGAAGGGGGGTTTTGGGCTAAAAACACTTAAGGAGTATTAGATTACAGGAAAAACTCTGCGGTAACATCTTGCCGCATTCCACACTCAGTAGACTCATGGACGTTTGTGTACGTGTGTGAGTGTGTGTGTGTGTTGGAATCACACGGAACACAAAGGGTTGGAATCACACGGAACGTGGTCTACCCCGAGGCACTTTGACCAGTGACCAACGACAGCAACAACACGATTGGAGTTTGCACTCACATTGTTGTTTAAAATATACTATAACTACAAACATCAATACATGGGTCCGAAGGGCCCACAAGCACTTGTGCAGTCTAAATCTAAAAATATACATGGAGAAATTAAACATACCTTCGAATTCCACAGCAAATGCTTTTTCTTTATGAAGCTAAAGTAAAATTGCACCTAATATGCGTTAAATTTGGTAATCCAGAAAACAAAGCCTTTTCCTTCAGAAAGAAAAAAATCAGTGGCTTGGCTGCTGTTGCAATTTGTCTGCTATCAGCTTAAATCGAGGCATCAGACAATTTGCAAGTGCAACCTGCATAAGAAGATGCAAATTCAGAATGGCATTCCTTTTCTTTGCCTTGATTAAAACTAAGCTTGAGAAACTTTGCTGACACAGACATGATGTTGGCATCTGCACAAACATGCCTGTTGCCTCCTCAGCAAACTCCTTGTAGTCCAAGCAGGACAACACAGCAATGCAATGCATAGGATGGCCAAATGCTTTGAAAGCTTCTTTTTAAGAATAATCCACTGGAAGCTCCAATAGGGCATCAAAATGATCAGTTCCATCATCTGAGAATGGATGAAGCTTCCACATGTTGGAGGTCTGAGGTGTCTTGGAAATAGAAGTCAAGGGTTTTTCCTGCATCAAAGTCAGGTGTCTGATAATCCAGGGGGACATTCGTCCCTCCAGTGTCTGCTCTGCTGTATGCTTTACATGTTCCAGGCCACTCCCAGCCAGCATATAGATATCAAGGACTTCAAAATCTGAAAACACCTCTTTTCTGCATTGCTTTAAATTATTTTCACCTATAGTTTGAATCCATTTATTTTCCCTATACATGTAAAAATAACCCCACCTTTGCCTAGTTTTATACCATAGATTTATTTTCTCTTATCTATACCGACACGTGGGCATGATCTCACCCCACCCCCCTGTCCACCCCAAGACTGCCGTCCACCCCTCACTCCGTCTCGTCCACCCAGGTTGAATAGCACTGGTCTAAGGCAGGGGAAACTGGCAAAGACAGAAGAATATAAGAAAAATATGGATAGAAAAGATATGAATGAGGAAGAAAGGCCAGATTGAATGTACTGTTTAAAGAAGCCAAAGAAAAAAACGAATTGGGGGACGGAAGGGGGGAAAAACAGAAATTCTATTGGAGAGTTTAGAACCAAAAACTGAAGAAGTGTCCCCCTAAAAGAGAAAGAGTAAGAGAAGGACAGTCCAAAGGAAAATGAAATAGGATGGCGGGAAATTGTACACAAATATAAATGGGCTAGAGTCAACATTAACAGAAGTAAACGATTACCTGAGAGCCAAGAAACCGGGACATATTAGGTCTAGTAGAAATGAAGCCGAGTGATTCTGAGGATGTGCCAGTTGGGGAGGGTCAATATAATGTATGGAGGCGAAACAGAGACCAGAAAAAAGGGAGGCGGTGTAATGGTGTTAACAAGGAAAGATGTGGTACAGGTTGAAGTTCCCAAACTCGGCATCCCAAGACTCGGCAAACACCCAAAAACTCGGCTATGGTTCGGGATTTTCTAAAACCCGGCAGAACACCCAAAACCCGGGCGTAGTTGCGGGTCGGCCGCTGGGTGCCACCACACTAGGCCGCGGGGTTTCTCCCCCCGATTTTTTTGTTGTTATTGTTCAGTGGTGTTGTGACTAGAGTTGTGTACACTGTTATTTTGTGTACTTCTACAGGTCTGTTTTATGGTATTATGGCCCCCAAAAACGTCCAGGAACACTACGGTGCAAGTAAAAAGAAAAGGAAGAACAATGTGTTAACTATTCTGAAAAAATTTGCCCTTTTTGAAGAAGTGGATGCTTTTTTCCCTTAATATATTACGTTCTAAAAGTCGGAAAATTCCAATACTCGGCTCGGCGCTGGTCTCGAGGTTGCCGAGTTTGGGAACTTCAACCTGTAGTAGGAAATGTGGAGAAAGGAGAAGGTATGGCAGAGGTGTTGAGGGTAGAGTTGATCTGAAAAAAAGGAAGAATAAAAGACTTAGTAATGGGGATACATTCCACCTAAGACAAATTCCTGGGGGAGAGGGGGAGTACGGAGACATGATAAGAGACACAAGCAAATTTTTAAAAAGAAATACGAGGGAAAAAATTGTGAGAACATGATTTTTAGGGGGAGTTTTTAAATTTGTAAAGAA
>JACEEZ010006085.1:0-10000 GCA_016584305.1 Chionoecetes opilio | reverse complement strand
CGGGTCGGTGACGTAGCAAAAGGCAGTGCTCTCCCCGCCCGCAGATTCAGGACGTAAACACAGGAGATAATTTAGTACTTGAAGATTTTTGGGTGTTTTTGATAGATTTTTTTGCGATATGCCAAATGCACGCATCCTTTATGGGTGCAGCAAGACAGCTGTGCCTTTCGAGAAAGTTTGCACGCGTTTCCGACTGATACAGCAACGTTAAATGTGTTGAAAAGATTAGTGCGGCGGACTGGAACGGGAAGTTGAAATTGGCAAGGATTTGTAGTGAATACACTCACACACACACACACACACCCCCACACCCCAAAACCACACCACACACACACACACCACACACACACAACACACACACACACACACACACACACACACGTCACCACCCATGCGGCGGCCGTCCCATATGCGACCGCCCATCAGATCCACATAATATTCAAGCTAGGCGGCGGGAGCAAATATTGTTATACTATATGTTTATTGTAACGTTATGTTTAACATATATAAACTATATGTTAAAACATAAGATATGTCATAAGTTACTAACCTAACCCCATTATAACCCTAAAAATTACTAACCTAACCTAACCTAACCTCACTAAAACCCTCTAAAAGTTATTAACCTAACCTCACTATAACCCAAAAAAATTGCTAACCAAACCCCCCTAAAACCCCAAAACCACAGCACACACACACACACTCCTGGACTATTGAACCCCACCACAATTTCCCACTGCACCCTACATCACCACCACTACTGGAGGCGGGGCACCACCAGGCCACACAGGCCCACACCACCCAGCTCCTGGACTATTGAACACCACCCAACTATCACTGCACCCTACATCACACCATAAATGAAGGGGCACCACACGGGACACACAACACAGCTCCGGGTATTGAACACCCCCAAAAATCTATCACTGCCCCCTACACACCACCAACAGGGAAAGGAGGCACACACACACAGGCACACACAGGGTGGATGGAAGACTTTTTGACAACAGGAGATGGAACTTTAAAAAAGATCAGAATCAGAAGGTGCAGTGTGATAAGTGGAGTTCCTAAGATCATTTTGGGCCCCCATGTGTTCTTGGTCCTGAAAATGATATGCAAAGGGAGAAAAACAGTTTTTTGATTTATTCCCCCCCCTGATGATGCTAAATTATAAAAAAAGTGAAAGTAAAGAGGATGTGAGTTACAAAAGGATTAAAAAGATTTTTCGATGGAGTAAAAATATGGGAAATGGATTTTAATGCCAAAAAGTGTAAAGTGAGGGAAATGGCACTAAAAAAAAGAGACAGAGAGGAAAGTATTCGAGGGAAACGAAGGGATAACCCAAAAAAAAGGTCGAAAAAGTCTGGGGTAGGGTTTTAAAGGGCAATTTTCACCAGAAAAGCATATAAACAAGATCAAAAGGAGATACAACCATTTTGCTGAGGAAATAAGAATGGCATTCAAAAATCGGGATGAAGAGATATCAAAAAATTGTAACATTTTTGATTCGCCCAAAGGGTTTGGGAAATAGGGGCAGTGTTTTTCCCCACAAAAAAAGAAGGATAAAAGGGAAGATTGAGAGAATAAAAAAAGGCACCCACAAAAATGGTCCAACCTGAGAGATTTAACATATAAAAAAAGCTTTCATGAAAAACTCCAACACTTGAGAAAAAAAGAAAAGGGAGATTTATAGAGTGTTAGGCATCAATGGGGCTGGAAAAAATTGTAGAAAAATTATGTTTGTGTGGGAAACAGAAGACAAGAGGCTGGAAGAAATTTAAAGGACAACTGCAAGAGGGATATAAAAAAAACAGCTTCCCGTATAGAAGCAAGAAGCCTGGAACAACCTTTATGCAAAGTGATTAATGCAAGAATTCAGGACTTCAAAGGCCAACTGGATAAAAGTTTTTGGGGCGGGGCATAAGAGCATAGCTCTTTTCCTGTTGTTACAACTAGGAAATACACACCACACCACTTTTTGTTTTATTTTTAATTATATATATATATATATATTATAATATAATATATATATAAAATATATTATATATATATAATATACAGCAAACCCCGATATAACGGACCTCGTGTAAAGGGGCCGATATCGGCTCCATTTCGTGACTTTTTTTTTTTTTTCTTTTTTTTCTTTTTCTTTCTTCATATTAGACCGCTTACCCCGCCGCTCGAATTGTCAACTGAACATTATTGTATTATTTTCTCATTTAATTTTGGAATGCTTGGGATTTAAGGATTTTTGATGTATCACATATTAAGATAAAATTTTTTAAGGAAGGAGCCTGTGTTGCTAGTGGATTTAGTGGTAGAGGTGTGTATGTTTTACAAATAGTGACTGTTAGTGTTATGGCGTGGCCCGCTGCTACGTCTCCCTGTTCCACCCTCAACACCAAAAATCACCCTTATCTAAGGCGACACGCAGTGCTCCCAACTGCCTAAATAGGTACACGTGTATAGAACTGCAGTTCACAACCATATATATATAAAATTTAATGAGCATTAGTCATGATAATAAGCAATACCTATGGAAGCCACGGCTGAATCTGGCTCGTAGTAATTTGTTACCTTTCACTAGACTTGAGCTTGACTAGCTACCGTTTTTCTGGTTGTTTTTGTGATTATTTCTCATTTATTTAAACGTGTAGGAGCGGACCAAATTCAGCATGTAGTGCCAGTCACTGTTACCTCCCAACATAGCTACACAGTTGGTTGTGTTTGTAATTATTCTCATTTATTTCACAATTTTTCCTTTTTTTTTTTTCATATATTTTTTCCCCCCTTGGGGAAAATCCCCTCGCTAAAAACGGACAATCGGCTATAACGGACTCCTCCCCCCCTTTAGTCCGTTATATCGAGGTTTGCTGTATTAATTATATATATAATATATATATATATATATTATATATATTAATATATATACACCGTATTTGCAGGGCATAAGATGCAGTTTTTTTTCCAAGAAAGGGAATGCAAAATTCACCCTGCGTCAAAGGGCAGCCATATTACTAATGAGAGTCGGGCAGAGAATGCAGAATGGCAGGTGGTGTATTACTAAGGGGGGTTTTCAAGTGATCTGTGTTGAGCAGTAGACCACTGAAGACAGATTTGTAACTGTGTTACTAATAATATCAACAGTAATGCATAATACCAAGAAAAAGTTGGAGTTTAAGAGAAAACAAGAGGTGGGGCAACAAGGTGGCTGTTTTTGCTCCCAAAGGCCGTCATATGTAAACAACACCCCTATCCCGCAGCCCCCCGCCGCCGCTCTCCACTGTAAATGGATGGGAGACAGGGTAGGCCTTTATACCACCTCGATCCCTCATCATCACCCCCGTATCTCTATGGTAAGGAAATTGTAAACTGTAAATTTGGAAGAGTGCTAGTAAAAAGGCTGCAACGGTACCTGTAGACAGGACAGAAGCCTTTCACACATTACACCAAGACCAAAACCCATCACGGCGTCACAACTTCATTCGCCTTATGGCCGAATCCCTACCCTACCATCATGCCTTCACCCGTACCTTCCTGAGGAAGACTAATCAACCCCGCGACTGTGGGTAGATTCACAGGTGTAAACCATGGCGAAAATCTTCGATACCGACATCGGTGCCCTTCAACAATAACAAAAGGTAGAGATGTTACCTTACAGTGTTACCTTAATATCTTGATAATTTTTTGTTATTGGACAACAACCGATTTCGTGGCCCAAACTTATAGCGCGTTTCGTGACGTTCACCACTAGGGTGTCCCCAAATGCAAAGTTTTGAAATGTTGCACGCTCGGTGGTTATTTCCCGGTTCTCTCATAGCAAAACATTTTTGCGTTGAAATTTTGGCGAATTAAGTAATTTAGGGGTCCCGACAAAGTAAACATTTAGGTGACGTGACTCGAATTCAGGATTTTTCTAAATTTCCACTTTTTTCTCCCTCAGGTTATCAACATGGCCCAAAAGAGCCGCTAGTAATCTTTGGCTGATCGACAATGCTCCCAAACGATGAAAATCACCGGAAACCCGGCTACCATCGAAGGAGCAGGTTCCTCTCCGCTACTACCACCACCCCACCGGGAGATGGGGAAGACGGCGAGCGGGAGCAGGAAGGCGGTGGTGGAGGAGGTTCTCCCTTCTGGTCGCGCGCCGGGATTCCGACAATTACAGTAATACACGCCGGCATGAAGCTGTCAAAGCTGGTAAAGGCGTACAATGACCTCAAGAAGAACAAGAACAAAGACAGGCCGAAACATCGTATGGATGAGGAGATTTTCAAAGGAGACCTCCAAAAAATCTTCGACCTCGCACACTCCTCCTCTCTCCAACGGGCAGACGTGAAGGACGAGGACAAGGAGTTCCTACAGAGGAGAGAGAAGACAGAGGGGAATCATCCATGACTGGAATTGATCTCGTGACAGCGAAGAAGGTGGAGAGCAGGTTTTGAGTGCGGAACTCGACTCAAGCGTGAAGTGTGGGAAGCGTGGGAACGTGAAGACAGCGACATTGCCAGGCTGACTGAAAGTGCGGAAATCCCAAGCCAAAGCAGTAGCAGCAGTCCTGTGTCGACGACGTCATCACCGGCTCGTGGATCCCGAAGCCAGAGGAAAAAATGTCAAACAGTCGCCATCGATCTCCGTGAAGGATCTTAACCTCATTTCAACTTGTGATCGAGAGAAGTTGTCGGTGCGGCAAGCAACGTCAACGTTCGCAGCTACCGCTCAAGTTCTTGGAATGGACATTGGGAGTATGGTGGTCTCGAAGAGCACGGTCCATCGAGCACGAATTGCGGAGAGAGAGCAAGCCACCGAGAAGATCGTGGAACTGCGGAACCAGGAGATACCTGAGAGGTTGGTCCTGCATTGGGACGGAAAACTCCTCCCGTCCCTCTCTGGCGATACAGAGGACCGCATCGCCGTCCTCCTCACAGGGGAAGATGACGCCGAGTTCCTTCTTGGGGTCCCGGCAAGCTCAGATTTGACTGGCAGAAACGTGGCTGCAGTGGTCTTGAAGGAGGTGGACGAAGCGGGCGTCAGGGACAAGATCATCGCCTTCTGTTTTGACACCACGGCTTCGAACACTGGCATGGTGCAAGGTGCTTGCATTCGGATTGAGCAAGAACTCGGACGAAGCTTGCTTTGGTTGGCCTGCCGCCATCATGTCCACGAGGTGATCCTCAAGGATGTCTTCGAAGCCAGCCTCGGCTCTTCCTCTGGTCCTGACATTGGAATCTTCAAACAACTCCGTGATCGATGGTCCTTCGTGGATTCCTCGGAGAGAGACGGTGGAAACATCGGAGGACCTCGTAGAGTTCTTTGCCACCAATGACACTGCCAGCAAGCTGAAGGAGGCTCTGATGTCGAAGAACCATTCCAGGGAGGACTATGAAGAACTTCTCCGTCTTTTCCTACCTGTTCCTCGGTGGTGAAGGTCCAGCCAAACCATTCCGCCGTCCTGGAGCTCTCCATCAAGCCCGGTGGATGGCCAAGGCCATCTACTGCCTCAAGCTTCAGATGCTGAAATCTCAGCTGTCGCTGACTGGTCGAGAGAAGGCTGGAGTGGAACGAGTGGCCCTCTTCGTTGCTCTGGTGTACTGCAAGCAATGGCATGAGGCACCGATCTCTGTGAAAGCTCCGTTGAACGACGTGCTCTTCCTCGAGATCCTCAAGACATACCCTGACCGAACCGTTGCCAAGGCAGCAGAACAAGCCCTGCGACGCCACCTGTGGCACGTTTCCGAGGAAAACGCGGGACTGGCCTTCTTCGACTCAAGGATTGATGTGGAGGAGAAGAAGCAGATGGTCAAGGCATTGGACAAGCCTGCCTCGAAGAAGGAACTCAAGCGATTGGAGGGAAAAAAGATGACTATGTCTTCCTCCCTCTCGTCCTTCGTCACTTCGAAGACACGGTCCTTCTTTCAGAAACTCGATGCGGACGAGGGCTTCCTGGCAAAGGACCCGGGATTGTGGTAGGAGGACGACCGATTCAAAGACGCTCGGAAACGGGCACTTGGCCTCCGAGTGGTCAACGATGCCGCGGAGCGGGCATCGCCCTAGTCCAGCGCTACCTGGGGTCCACGAAGTCGGTCGCACAGGAGAAGTATCTCCCCCAGTTAGTCCACCACCATCGGAAACTTGTGGGGCGGGAAAAGAAGGAGGACCTTCAAAAGAAGGCTTTCTGAATGGAAACAATGAAAACTGTCTGTTTGGTTTCCTTATAAGTTTCTTTCTAAAAATGTGGGATGTTTGAGTTTTTTCTTTGTTTTTGAAGGTTATTAGAAAATTGTCCAGTTTGTCGCGACCCCTAAATATTCTTCGAATTTCATCTAATTTCACAGAAACTCTTCTTTTGCATGTGGTGAACAGAAATAAAACACGAGCAAGTGAAAAAACATATTTAATTTTTCCCTCTATGATCTTGGGACACCCTATTCACCACCTGGTCCTGTCCAGTCTATACCGTTCCAGGCTGGACTGATGCTCGCGAAAATACATCGAGACTGGCCCCGTCCCATTCGTCGTTCCTATTGACTGGGGAGATCGAGTGGGCGGTCCTCCGGGCAGAAATGCACACATTTTTAAAAAGCGCGCGTTTTATTTATACTTGACTTCTCAATGGGAAGTCAAGTTGCAGGGATGACTATGAAAAAATGAATGATGAAATTTCATTTTATTTACCGTTAATAACACTGTCTATAGTCGCCACTGCACTATAATGTCGCAGGGGGGCATATATTATGAGTTTTAGCATCACTACAGATCACATCACGTGCACAGTACGTAGTTTACATTATCTACATAACACTATAGCTACGGTACATGTCTTCAGTGACATACAAGTCTGTAGTGATGCTAAAATTTGTAATATATGGTGCCTGGTGACATTAGTGCAGTGGCCACTATAGTGTTGTTGATGGTACATTAATTTCCCAAGATGTTGTTTCAGCAGATTGCGAATATCATAATTTTGTGAAATCACTTTAGTCTTATGGTCGGCCATCATGGTGTTTCATGTCTTATCAGCAGCACGAGAAGCTCCTGGTCGTCTTCCCCGCTGACTGTAGTGGGCATGCGCCAGTTCTCTCCACACTAGTCTAACGTGGTCCTGCTCGCTGGTCTGGCCCAGTCTCGCCCGTTCCAGCCCGGTCCAATCCGCCTCGTGAAAACAGTGGCCACTCGGGACTAGTCCAGTCCAAACCGGGCCAGAGTGGTCGCGAAAACGCACTATTAGTTTTCCTGAATATTTTTGGTGCGTTTTGAATTAATCTGGCTCTCGTTATTGTCGGAAATCAATGTTTGTTTACATGTTTGTGGGGGGGGGGGGTGCCCGCCCTGCCCCTCCAGACCCGCCCCGCAAACATTGCTAAGCTTCACACTGCCATAGTATTGTTAATTTTCGTTTTATTTTTATAGCTTCTTACTAAACCAAACCCCACCTCTAACCTAACCTAGTCTGATTTTAACCTAGCTTAACTTTTTGGCTGAAATAACGGTATATTTTCGGTAGTACATGTAATGCCATTAATATTCTATTGCGCCATGGGAAATGGAGCTCAAAATACACAGAATAAAGAAAGATACACAATAATGGAGGTAAGAATCCTAGGACTTTTGAAAGCCCACTACCGAAATAATACCATTATCTTTACTGCAAATTTTCAACAAAGTCTAAACACATAGCAGAAAAGCAACAAAGGCATACTTACAACATTAAATCTAAGCTAAATGTCATAGGTAGATAATATTAGAATATAAATTCGTGTAGCATCCTGCAATAAATGATGACCGATATTGGTTACCCTACACATTCTCTACATTTTAACTAATAAAATTTTTCATTCACATTCACTGCACTGTGAATATTGTATTTGGGTACATGCTCAAAATACTTTTTTTTTCCTTACAAAACCTTTTTTTTTATAACTTAATAAATTTACTTAAAGTAAATATGTCCTCAAAACACTAATAATTTTTTTTCTCAAAATATTTATGTAACATACGGGTGCGTCTTGTGCGGAGGTGCGTCTTATGCGCCGGCAAATATGGTATCTCTCTCTCTCTCGCTCTCTCGCCTCTCTCTCTCTCCTCCCCTCTCTCTCTCTCTCTCTCCTCTCTCCTCTCTCTCTCCATATATATATATATATATATTATATATTATTAATATTTTAAAAGAAGAGAATACAAGACATAAATCCACAACAATTGCTGCTTTACGTTTATTCCATATTTTTTCACTGGATGAATTATTTAATAATTTTGGAGTTAATTTCCAGCATACCATAGAACTCCAGACAGCCTGATGCTTGAAGTTTATCTTTGTTGATAGTAACGTTTTTTAGAGCTGGTACTTTCAGTTGAGTTTTTTTCAGATGTCCATATCTTATTCTGTGAGAGAATGTACCAATGTTCGAAGCATTTGGGTTATAAATGGACGAGGGACTGCGCGGCCATTTTCTAAAGACACTGACAAATTTTTCTTAGCCAAAAAATGGGCCTTTATCACATGGATATTATTTTTATTTTCCGGAAACCTGTTCAAAATTTTTGTTAGTGTAATTTTCATCACCAAACCGTAGGGTCGCCATGGTCGTTTCCATTGATAACAATGCATCTCCATCAGAAAAAGCATTAAAATTGGCCGGAAATAATAGTCAGTGTCTCAGTAACCCGGGAAGTGACGGAGTTGTATGAAAACAAGTGTGCCCTGCCCCGTCCCGCATTTGCCAGCCCGCCTGTCAGCCGCCGGGGTGGTCCGCCCTGTCCCGCCCTGCCGGGAGGATTATTACCCTGCCGAACCAAACCTAAGCTCCTAAAAGGGGGGCTCCGCTCCCCCAGACCCCCCCGGCGGGATTATTAACCTAACGAACCTTAATCTAACCTGAAGGTTTGGGAGACATCTGAAACTGCCGGGGAGGGTGTGTCTGTATGAGCTATTAGACAACTACCATATTTGACGGCTCATAAGACCCACCTCCGCATAAGACGGACCCCTATTTTACAAGGAGATTTTGAGAGGAAAAAAATATTGGTGTTTTGAGGGGGGAAAAATGTTTCGTAAATTTATCAAAATTATTAAAAAAAGTTTTTTTAGGGGAAAGCAAATTATTTTGAGCCTATTCCTAAATACAATATTCACAGTGCAGTGAATATGAATGAAAAATTATATTAGTTAAAATATAAAGGGAATGACAATGTTAAGGTAAGCAAAATCGGTCATAATTTATTGCAGGATGTCCCCATGAATTGATATTCTAATATTTTGCCACCTATGACATATAGCTTAGATTTAATGTTGTAGGTATGTCTTGTGCTTTTCTGCTGTCTTTTTACTTTGTGGAAAATTTGCAGTGTAGATATTGGATTTTGATAGTGGGCTTGGAAAAGTCCTAGGACTCTTACCTACATCATCGTGTAGCTTTCTTCATTCTGAGTATTTTGAGCCCCATTTCCCATGACGCAATTGAATAATAATGGCATTACATGTACTACTACCGAAAATGTACCGTTATTTCAGCCAGAAAGTTAAGTTGGTTAAATCAGATTAGGTTAGGTTAGGGTTTGAGGTGTGGCTTTGGGTTTAGTAAAAGATGATAGGAAAAAAATGAAAATGACCATAATATGGCAGTGTGAAGTGTAGCAATGTTTGCGGGGCGGGCTTGGAGGGACAGGGCGACCTGTCCCTCCAAACACATGCAAACAAACATTGATTTCCGACAAAAACGAGAGGCAGATTAATTCAAAACACATAAAAACTATTCAGGAAAACTAAGTTTCGGCATCGAAATCGGTGGTGCCATAACAAAAATTACGAAGATATTAGTAACACTGTAAATAACCGTCTCACCTGTTGTTAGTTGAAGGCACCGTTGTGGGATCGACGATATTTGCCCTGTTTACACCTGTGAATTATCATCAGGGTTTTTTGGGGGGACGGTTGATATTTTTTTTCCTTCAGGACAGGTACGGTGAAGGCTATGGTGAGAAATTTGCATTAATACACTTT
>JACEEZ010006084.1:14260-21760 GCA_016584305.1 Chionoecetes opilio | reverse complement strand
GGGGGCAGGAGGGGGTTGTGGGGAAGCAGGGGGCGCGAAGAGTAGCGGAGGCGTTCCATCTCCGCCTCCTTGAGCCGCTTGTCCTTGGCGCGTCTGTTTTGGAACCATATTTTGACCTGCGTCTCCGTGAGGCTGAGCGAGGCGGAGAACTCGGCGCGCTCGGCGATGCTCAGGTACTGCTTCTCGCGGTATTTTTTTTCGAGGGCCAGCAGCTGCTGCGTGGTGAAGGGCGTGCGCGGCTTGCGGTTGGGCTTGTGCTTCCTCAAGGTGACCTTCATGGGTCCCAGAAACTTGGGCGGCTCGGGCGTCTCTGCGGGAGGAGGGAGAGGGCGGCGGTGAGCACGAGGGCAGACACACACACACACACACACACACACACACACACACACACACACACACACACACACACACACACAGCACACACACACACAGCCACACACCAACACACACACACACACACACACACACAACACACACACACAGGCACACACAGAACACACCAACACACACCACACACACACACAGACACCACAACACACACACAACAGGCACACACAGACACACACACACAACACACACAACACACACACACACACACACACACACCACACACACACACAGACACACACCAACACACACACAGACACACACACACACACACACAACACACACAGGCACAACACACCAACACACACAACACACACACACAGCACACACACACACACACCACACACACACACACACACACACACAGCACACACCACACACACACCAACACACACACACACACACACACACACACACACACACACACACACACCACACACAGGCACACACCACACACACACACACACACACAGGCACACACAAGCACACACACACACACCCACACACACACAGGAAAGGCCAACACCCACCATGCAACCCGCACAAACAGAAACACACAGGCCAGCACACACAAACCACACGGCACAACACAGGCACACACACACACACGGCTCATTTTAAACCAATCAGCAGTGGTGGCCTTAATTCAATCGCTCTGAACGGCGATGGGATGCGAACCGCGGCACAGTAAAGCGGGAGGTTGAAGACTTACCATCGCGCCAGTGTCTAAGCGGTGACTATCTTGTGAACATGTATGACTCACGTACGGTGGTGATCACGCGACACCTAACATTCTACACCCAAAAGACACCAGCTGGACATATAATCTGGCCAACATTCTATAAGGGCACAGTGGGCGAGGCGGACTCCGTATAAAGGTCGTCAAGGCGCAGACGGTTCCAGTATAGATAATAATACATATACGTTCCACTATTATTATTGTTCCATTATGACTTAGCGGGATCCTAAGTCATGACATGGGATATTCAGGGATTGTAGACCAGACCCAGTGAGTTATGATATATGACAAGCAAACCACCTCTTCAGGCACTTAAAGCGTCTGACTTGTTTGCAAATATACGTGAGCGAGAACCATGAATAAATATAGATTTCTTTGTTCATATTCTACACGACTACAATATTGAACTATATATCCATGAACACAGTCTTTGCCTATACTCGACTATAGGAAGACGGCACACGGTCGCAGGGAGCACAGCGTTATTTATAGGGGCAAGGCAACCGTAACCCCTTGAGGCCCACAACGTAATTTCCATTGTAATTTGGGTACATTAGACAATTTTAATGAATATAAGTAATATTTTAATAATGTTTAGTATCCTTGTCCACTATAGTTAATTTGGTATATTAAGTTACTTTTCGAAATTTTATGGCTGACAACAGACGGTTTTATTTAGCAAAGGAAAAATCTGGGCGTGAAAGAGTTAACGGCGCGAGTCTCGGCGGCGATACTAAGAAGGCGGATCGTTACCACACACTCGTCCTTCACAAACATCTATAGAAAAAAACATGATTTATAATTATATAACTGGCATTGCTAGATTAATCATTACTTCAATACAACGATCAGTATTAGTATTTTCAGTATTAGTATTAGTATTATTAATTCCTATTTGAGCCACCCATGCGATTGTCAAAGGACTTATAAAAACCTAGGAATACTATAGCAATATAGCTCAAGAATCAACACTTTATAAAATACGAGACGCAATAACGTCCAATAACGCTATTTCCAGGTATTCAAGCGAGTTCTAACACACTTCTCTTATTGACCTGACCTTACTTACTGATATACGGGAGAAATTTTATTGATTAGCATCCAAAAGGTCACGGGAGCTACAAAATGACTTCTTTCAACCTCACCACCGAGGAGCAATTTTATTAACACCTTTTTTTCCCACGCTAATTATTACACCTTCCTCGTACACGTAGCCTCTTGATTTATTTTAGCTTTTGTTTAAAGAATAAACACGAAAATATTTGAGATTGAATTGAGATTTCCCGTAATATTTTTTAAAGGGAATCAGGCATAATATTTATAAGATTAATTGATATTTACTATGAACGCGTTATAATGATTTAAATGTTGCGTTTAATACTGATATTAATGAAAAGGTGAACATATTTCCTCTTTCCACGGCATTAACCCTTCACCCAGATCTTTCCTTTGCTATATAAAATCGAATGGACTCGAGGCATAAAATTACGAAATATAACTGAATATACCAAATTAGTTAGTGGACAAGGATACTAAACAGGTCATCTATAAAATATTGCTTATAGTCACTAAAAATGATCTAATGGTACCCAAATTACAATGGAAATTACGTTCTGAGTCTCAAGGGGTTAAGAGGAAACAAATAGGCATTCGCTGTACATATCCGAGGGGAGAGAGGGGAGAGGAGAGGGGAAAGATATACTCCTTCTATATCCTAACAACTCTAAATCTCTAATATCTCTCTAATAACTTTTAAAATAATGATATACTGAGTTAGTTAAAAAGTCAAAGTTAAAAGGCCTGATCCAGAGATGGGGGGGGGGGGGGTATGACCGGTTATACCCCCCCTCTCCTCCCTGTCCCTGAAATGCGTGCGACCCATGCAGGAGGCTAAGTAACGCTAATCACCTCGAAGTCATTAACAGACGCGTGCAATTAAAGCTTGTGTAATTCTATAGACTAGGAATGCGTGGATTATTTTGAACTAATATAGAATGAATGTATTTATTATTATCATTATTATTATTATTATTATTATTATTATTATTATTATTATTATTATTATTATTATTATTATTATTATTATTATTATTTTATTATTATTATTATTATTTTTATTATTATTATTATTATTATTATTATTATTATTATTATTATTATTATTATTTTTATTATTATTATTAGGTATTGAATGACACTCTCGTCTTGTTCTTTCTTATAATTAGATTTTTTTTAGCAGTTAATAATAAAATGAGTTCTTGTGGAGTTCATGTCTAAAAATAATTATAAGAATGTGCGTGATTTGAAAAGTAGGTATAATTAAGGATACATTATTATTATTATATTTTTAAAGTTAGGTAAGTTTTTATTTTTAAGTCAAGTTTATGTTTTTATGTTTTTCTTAAGTTTTAATTGCTTTTCATATATATATATTTTACAATTAAAATTAAGCCACTCAAATAAATAATACATGATTTGTATAATAGGTAATTGATGGGCGAACCAACTTTGTGGTGGGCGAACTGACTCTTGCTTGTGGGCGAAATGACATGTGGGCGAAATGACCGGAAACCAATAATTATAATAACATAATAATGAGCATCCGTAATGACAAGAATATTTCAAGTCGACAAAATATGAAAGTAAATTACACACAGGTTGAGGTTAATCCCTTGAGGCCAGAACGTAATTTCCATTGTAATTTGGGAACCATTAGACGATTTTCAGTGACTATAATAAGCAATATTTTATAGATATGACCTGTTTAGTATCCTTGTCCACTAACTAATTTGGTATATTCAGTGACTTCTCGTAATTTTATGGCTCGATAACAGATGATTTTATATAGCCAAGGAAAGATCTGGGCGTGAAGGGGTTAAGGATGGCTTGATATAATGTGATAGATACAAAATTATATATATGATTAAATATTACGATTACATACAACGGACGCCATCGATTACATTTATTATATTATATTTAGTGAGAAAAAAAATCGGATTCAAATATTTTTCAGTTTTCAATTTTTTTTTTTTTTTCTTCCTTTCATTCTATCTTTAAAGGGAACCAATTTTCTTTTCAGTCAATATTAATTTTTAACGTAATTTGATATACTTAATGGCGATGAGAAAAGAGAGAGGGGAGAAGAGAGAGAGAGAGAGAGAGAGAGAGAGAGAGAGAGAGAGAGAGAGAGGGGAGAGAGAGAGAGAGGAGAGAGAGAGAGAAAAAAAAAAAAAAAAAAAAACTCCCGTATTACTGATTAAAAATACAGAGAAAATTAATAGAAAATTGATTTACTCCACTGATAGTAATAATAATGATAATAATAAGTTAAATATTAATAATAATAATAATAATAGCAATAATTTCAAACATTTTCTTTTATCAAGCGTTCAACACACACACACACACACACACACACACACACACACACACACACACACACACACACACACATTTCTTAAGACTACAATAATAATAATAATTCGAGGAGGAGGATGATGGGGGGGGGAGGAGGGAGGAGGAGGAGGAGGAGGAATGGGGAGGAGGAGGAGGAGGAGAGGATGGGGGGGGAGGAGGAGGAGGAGGAGGAGAGGAGGAGGAGGAGGAGGAGGAGGAAATAAAGTTAAATTCTACATAAATATTATTAGATACTAAAAATTATCTCTTATCTCTATCTCTAATTTGATAGTTTAGGGACATGGAGAAATAAGAGGAATTTGTGGCAGTAAGAGGTAAGAGGAAGAGTGAAGGAATGATGAGGGAAGGAAGGAGGGAAGGAGGGAAGGAGGGAAGGAAGCGTGAGGAAGGTAATGGACTTCGGGCAGGAGTGTGAGGGAGGGAAGGGAGGTAATGAAGGGAGGGAGGGAGGGAGGGAGGGAGGGAGGGAGGGGAGGGAGATGGAAGGAAGGAAGGAAGGAAGGAAGGAAGGAAGGAAGGAAGGAGACAAGGTAGGAAGGAAGACGTTTGTAGGAAGCAAGATGTTAAGGCAAGGAGGAAACACAGCATTAGGGAGAGGAGGAAAAGGCGTGGCGGTTAGTTAGTGGTGTTGGGGGCACGGAATGCAGGGTTGTGGCAATTAAGGAGTGGAGGGTTAGCGGCAAGGAGTGGCAGGGTTGGCGGCAAGGAGTGGAGGGTTGGGGACAAGGAGTGGAGGGTTGGGGACAAGGGTTGGGGTTGGTGTGTACACTTACTAGTAAGGGCGTGAAGGGCGAGCTGTTGTTGGAAGAGGAGGTTGTGGGGCCATGCGGTGGCCAGGTGGTGGGGGGCCATGGGGGGGCCCGCCGTGCAGGGGGGCAGGGGCAGGGGCCTCGCCGCAGCCTCCAGGTGATGCCCCAGCAGGGAGGCCACGGGCAGCCCAGGGGCGCGGCACTCCCTGCCCGCCTTCCTGCCCTCCTCCTCCTCCTCCTCCTCCTCCTCGGAGGGCTGGAAGCGACACTCCTCGCCCTCGCAGTCCACGTTGATCTCCTCGTCTTCATCGTCGTCGTCGTCGTCGGCGTCGCCGTCAGCGTGGTGCAGAGGCTTGGCGGTCAGTCTGTGGTGTGGCGGGGGCGTGAGGGGCGCCCCGGGCGGCGTGGGCGCGTGTGTGGGCGTGTGTGTGTCAGCGTCTGGGTCCTTGGCGTGCGGGGGCGCGGCCAGGATGGCGTCCACGGAGAAGGAGAAACTCTTCCTGGCGACGGCGCTGAAGGCGGAGTTGTGGCTGTGGCGCACCGCCTCGGCCGCCACGCCCACGCCCTCCATGGCGCCGCGGGACTACCACGCCTGCAGGATCACGGCCGCCCCTCGGGCATGGCGCGCTGGGCCGCCGCGGGAGGCGAGGCGAGGCGAGGCAGGGCACCGCTGGGGCGGATGTCCGTGTTTACACAAGTGATCAATTCGGCGTCGCCGCGCTGACTTACGCCTCCGCCCCGACCACCCGCCGACTGGCCTGGCCGCGCCGCCCACCCCGCCCCGCCACGCCAGCCCCGCCCCGCCACGCGCCGCCACCAATGGCCACGCGGGGCTGCGGGGCGGGGCGGGGCCGGCGGCGTGGTGGCGGCCAATCCCGGCACAGATTAGTAAACACTCGGCACGGGCCATTAGCTTTATGGCAAGATTTACTGTCCCGGTGCTTGTCGGGGTGACGCGCCCGCCGCACGCCACCCCGGGGCCGCTATGAGGCGCGGGGCGGTGCGGGGGGCGGCAAGGGGTGCTTCTGGCCGGCGGGTAGCGGGAAGCAGTGACGGTAATGAAATGGAAATCAACATCACCTCATCGGACTTAATTGAGTAAGTGAGAGTTTGTCTAACTAGCGAGGGGAGGGAGGGCAATATGGCGGCCGCCCACACCGAGGGGAAGGCGCCCGAGGGGAGAGGTGACACCCGAGGGGTAATTGAGAATATATATTTGCCGTGAGGGCCGCCCATCCGCCCTGAGGGGAGGGAGGGAGGGGAAAGGGGAGAGATTTCATTTTGGAGAGTCCTCAGCGGGGCGGCGGCGACGTAAACACACCTAGAAATACAGTGTGTGTGTGTGTGTGTGTGTGTGTGTGTGTGTGTGTGTGTGTGTGTGTGTGTGTGTGTGTGTGTGTGTGTGTGTGTGTGTGTGCTCATCTCTTTGTCCTTCTCGTCAGCAGTTAAGTCGTGATCGTCCTCTTGCTTCCCCTCCCTTTCCCCTCTTCCCCTCCCTTCCATTCCCCTCCTCCTCCTCCTCCTCCCCCCCCTCCCCACACACACACCCCCTTTCACTTCCCTCCAACGGCTCTGGTGAGGGGAATGAGGGGAATGAAGGGAAGGGAAACAGACACTGAGGAGAAAAAGGGGAATGAGGGGAATGAAGGGAAGGGAAACAGACACTGAGGAGAAAAAGAGGGGATAACAGATTAAAGTAGATAAAAAGAGAAGTGGAAAGAGACAAAGAGAAGGGGAAGAGAGACTAAGTGTGAGGGGAAAACAAAAAAAGAGGGGAAAGAAGGGGGAAAAGAGGGGAAGGCAGAGATAAACACACTATAACCATCCCTTTAAACCCCTCCCACCCACACACCCCTACATTTTCCCCCTCTCACACCCCCCCCCCCCCACCCCCCCACCCACCCCACCACCCACCACCACCACCACCACCACCATAACCCTTACAAAAATCATTCTTACCATCCAACCACTTTACATTCCCCACCACAACCACCCCAACCACTACGGTACATAACACTAAAGTCGCCAGGACAACGTTTTTTTCGATGTACAGACGTGTGGTGGCGTTAATACTTACATTTCTACATCCATGATTTCAGGACAGTTAGAAGGGGCTATCTGGAGAGTCTGTGTCATTTTGTGTCTTCATGTGTATCATAGTAGGCCTATAAATGAACAAATTACAAAAATATCAATAGAGTTGCG
>JACEEZ010006084.1:0-11146 GCA_016584305.1 Chionoecetes opilio | reverse complement strand
TAGTAATTTGACCATTTGATGACAATTTCCTTAACAGTAGACTTGCTATAAGCATATTTATAGATATGACCTGTTTAGTATCATTGTCCACTAACTAATTTGGTATATTCAGTTACTTTTCGTATTTATATGGCTCAATAACAGATAATTTTATATAGCAAAGGAAAGATCTGGGCGTGGAAGGGGTTAAATACCGAGCCAGATGTTCGTAAAGGTTAATTTCTCACCTGGAAAGCAACTGAACGTGGAAGGGGTTAATTAATGTCCGGCCTTGCCCTGCAGACACCATCTGGGTCATCGTGCAGGTGGACTCAGGCTGCACTCTGGCCCTCATGCAACAGATGGTCACCTGAAAGAGCTTGGCGGCTGTCCACCCCCCACCGCCAACACACCACCACCACCACCAACCCCTTCGCACCCAACCACAACCTTCACCACCCCAACGGTAACCTGACCCCCCCCTCCCCCCCCCCAACCTCCCCCCAGGACCCCTTCCAAGGCCCCCTCTCCCTCAACAGGATGAGGATTCAGGCATGAGTTAGTGTATTCCTGGCAGCTCCTCGGCCGTGACCTGGCTCCCCCTCAGCGTGACCTGGCTCCTCCTCGGCCGTGACCTGGCTCCTCGGCCGTGACCTGGCTCCTCCTCGGCCGTGACCTGACTCCCCTTCGGCTCTTCCCTACGACAGACACGTGACCTGGCACAGTGCATATATACCTCTGCTTCCTTAGGTCATGGCTCGGGGGAGAGAGAGGGGGGGCTGTTATCGTGACCTGGCATAGTGACCCCTCTGCTGTCTTAGGTCATGGCTCAGAGAGATGGAGGGTGGGGGGGGGCTGTTATCACGCCTTCATCTCATACATTATAAAACCAGATGAAATATATAGATGCAGTATATAGCGACGTATAAAACATAGACTTCATATCATTCATCGATTGTAAAAAGTTCAAAAAAATGATTTGTTTATAGTGTATTTTATTTATTAGGGTCAAAATACAGTAAGGAAGCCACGCCCCCTGCCTCCCCTTCTATTCTACGGGGCAGATGATTGGTGCATTCCTCGTATCATCACTACCAATCACAATATCTGCACTACTTAACAGCGGCATGACCACTGGACTGAGCAATCTTCACTACAGAGGGTGACAAAATCAAAAATCCCTTTGTAGTGAAGATTGCTGTCCAGTGGTCACGCGCTGTTAAGTAGTGAAGATATTGTGATTGGTAGTGATGATACGAGGAGTGCACCAATCAGCTGCCCCGTAGCATAGAAGGGGAGGCAGGGGGCGTGGCTTCCTTACTGCATTTTAAACCAAAATAAAAAAAATAGACTAGATCATCCTGTATTATTTTGTTTGGCCTGACCATTATGAAAGGGAATTGAATCCTAGGAAAGAAATGGAACCAGAGAAACAAGAATTAGAACGCAGAGATAAATTTTAAAGCAAGGCATTCAGATTCTCTCTCTTGTCTCTCAAAAAAAAGGTTTTGCATGATAATTATAGCCTGGTTTTTTTTAACGAGGAGAAAAATCCTGACCCCTTGCTGCTTACTGACTGATTTTTGATGCCAGAAGGGAATACTACAACTTCTTCTAAATTATGTTGTATTTCATCATAGTTAACCTTATTATCAGGTAAACAGAGGCATCATTTTAAGTATGAGACCTTTAAGATAGAATGGAATTTTTTCCCTTTTTAAAAAAAAAATTAGACTACAGTAAGTCAGTTTTTAAGTCAGTTTTATGGTGAGATCTCTGTGATGATTTAAGTCCTGTGGCCCCCCAGACTGGGCTCATCCCCGTGGCACCCCAGACTAGGCTCATCCCCGTGGCACCCCAGACTAGGCTCATCCCTGTGGCCCCCCAGACTAGGCTCATCCCGTGGCACCCCCAGACTAGGCTCATCCCCGTGGCACCCCAGACTAGGCTCATCCCCGGGGGCACCCAGACTAGGCTCATCCCCGTGGCACCCCAGACTAGGCTCATCCCTGTGGGCCCCCCAGACTAGGCTCATCCCCGTGGCACCCAGACTAGGCTCATCCCCGTGGCACCCCAGACTAGGCTCATCCCCGTGGCACCCCAGACTAGGCTCATCCCGTGCACCCCAGACTAGGCTCATCCCCGTGGCACCCCAGACTAGGCTCATCCCCGTGGCACCCCAGACTAGGCTCATCCGTGGCACCCAGACTAGGCTCATCCCGTGGCACCCAGACTAGGCTCATCCCGTGGCACCCCAGACAGGCTCATCCCGTGGCACCCCAGACAGGCTCATCCCTGTGGCACCCAGACTAGGCTCATCCCCGTGGCACCCCGACTAGGCTCATCCCTGGCACCCCAGACTAGGCTCATCCCGGGCACCAAGACTAGGCTAATCCCCGTGGCACCCCAGACTAGGCTCATCCCCGTGGGCACCCAGACTAGGCTCAACCCTGTGGCACCCCAGACTAGGCTCATCCCTGTGGCACCCCAGCTAGGCTCATCCCTGTGGCACCCCAGACTAGGCTCATGCCCTGTGGCACCCCAGACTAGGCTCACCCCGTGGCACCCCAGACTAGGCTCATCCGTGTGCACCCCAGACTAGGCTCAATCCCCGTGGACAACCCAGATAGGCTCATCCTCCGTCACCCCAGACTAGGCTCATCTGTGGCATGCCCCAGACTAGGCATCATCCCCGGGCACCCCAGACTAGGCTCATCCCCGTGGCACCAGACAGTCATCCCCGGGCAGCCCAGACTAGGCTCATCCCTTGCACCCAGACTAGGTCATCTACCCGTGAGACCCAGACTAGGCTATCCCCGTGGACACCCAACTAGGCTCATCCCCGTGCACCCATAGATAGGCTCATCCTGTGGCACCAGACTAGGCTCATCCCT
Source organism: Chionoecetes opilio (assembly GCA_016584305.1). NCBI lineage: Eukaryota > Metazoa > Arthropoda > Malacostraca > Decapoda > Majidae > Chionoecetes > Chionoecetes opilio. Next base: position 8,273 of record JACEEZ010006084.1, on the reverse strand, counting down.
GTGGCACCAACAGAACAGGCTCATCTGTGGCACCAGACTAGGCTCATCCTGTCGGCACCCCAGACTAGGCTCATCCCTGTGGACCCCAGTACTGGCTATCCCTGTGGCACCCCGAGACTAGGCTCATCCCTGTGCACCCCAGACTAGCTCATCTGTGGCACCCCAGACTAGGTCATCCCTGTGACCCCAGACTAGGACTCATCCCTGTGCACCCCAGACTATGGTCATCCCTGTGGCAACCCCAGATAGGCTCATCCCGTGGCACCCACTAGCTCATCCCTGTGGCACCCAGATAGGCTAATCCCTGTTGGAACCAGACTAGGCTAATCCTTGGCACCCAGACTAGGCTCATCCTGTTGGCACCCCAGACTAGCTATCCCTGTGGCACCCCGACTGCTCCCTGTGGCACCCCAGACTAAGCTCATCCCTGTGGCACCCCAGACTAGGCTCATCCCGTGGCACCCCAGACTAGGCTCATCCCTGTGGCACCCAGACTAGGCTCATCCCTGTGGCACCCCAGACTAGGCTCATCCCTGTGGCACCCCAGACTAGGCTCATCCCTGTGGCACCCCAGACTAGGCTCATCCCTGTGGCACCCCAGACTAGGCTCATCCCTGTGGCACCCTAAGCTAATGCTCATTTCATATACCCTACCAGATTGACAGTGGCACCAGGTTAACCCCTTGAGACCCAGAACGTTATTTCCATTGTAATTTGGGTACCATTAGACAATTTTTTGTAAATATCAGCAATATTTTATAGCTATGACCTGTTTAGTATCCTTGTCGACTAACTAATTTTGTATATTCAGTTACTTTTCGTTATTTTATGGCTCGAAAGCAGACAATTTTTTATAGCCAAGGAAGCTGTTAGAGGGATTGATGTGTGACAGCCAACCTTTCTTTCCCTCATGCGTGCCAGTCATGTGTTGTCATTGACTTGCTAAGAGGGAAGACAAATTGGTGAAACTGACAACTTCTTATGATTGATTGATTGATAACACTTGTATTTACCTATAGTCTATTTTTTTATAATGGTCAAATGTAGTAAGGAAGCCACGCCCCCTGCCTCCCCTTCTATTCTACGGGGCAGCTGATTGGTGCATTCCTCGTATCATCACTACCAATCACAATATCTTCACTACTTAACAGCGGCGTGACCACAGGACAGAGCAATCTTCACTACAGAGGGATTTTTGATTTTGTCACCCTCTGTAGTGAAGATTGCTGTGTCCAGTGGTCACGCCGCTGTTAAGTAGTGAAGATATTGTGATTGGTGGTGGTGATACGAGGAATGCACCAATCAGCTGCCCCGTAGAATAGAGGGGGAGGCAGGGGCCGTGGCTTCCTTACTGCATTTTGACCATAATAAAAAAAATAGACTATTGATGGTAAACTGTATTTCCTAATATCCTTCACTTGTGATGGAAGACGGGTGGATTTAACATCAGATTTGTATAGCTTAGTGACTTGCAGAAAGATTTATTTTCCCTATAGATTGTTGGAACTTGTTACTCGTCTATCATAACAGATAGGCTGATGTACTAAGACCTCTTACTGACTCAGCATAATGCCCACAGAACCCCCAGTCACATAACTGTTAAAACTGACTGGCTGACTGATTGACTGACATAGCATAATGCCCACAGAACCCCCAGTCACATAACTGTTAAAACTGACTGGCTGACTGATTGAGTGACATAACATAATGCCCACAGAACCCCCAGTCACATAACTGTTAAAACTGACTGGCTGACTGATTGACTGACATAGCATAATGCCCACAGAACCCCCAGTCACATAACTGTTAAAAACTGACTGGCTGACTGATTGACTGACATAGCATAATGCCCACAGAACCCCCAGTCACATAACTGTTAACACTAACTGACTGATCTAGCATAATACCCACAGAACCCCCAGTCACATAACTGTTAACACTGACTGGCTGACTGACTGACCTAGCATAATGCCCACAGAACCCCCAGTCACATAACTGTTAACTGACTGAATGACTGACTGCACCTGCCCTGGGTTAGGCTTCCTCTCGGCGACTCATACACACATTGCAACAGTCACATTCTTACCGCACCCAAGTAATGAATCCGACTATGTTTTTATGAAGTTTTTAACCCCTTGAGGCCCAGAACGTAATTTCCATTGTAATTTGGCTACCATTAGACAATGTTTAGTGAATATAAGTAATATTTGGTAGATATGACCTGTTTAGTATCCTTGTCGACTCACTAATTTGGTATATTCAGTTACTTTTCGTAATTTTATGGCTAACAACAGACAGTTTCATGTAGCAAAGGATAGGTCCGGGCGTGAAGGGGTTAATCTCTTACGCCATCATCATATGCGTGTCGTTCTAATCCGGTGAATGTTTGTAATATGCATGAGATTTTTTATGTCCAGAAATTCTATTAGTTACGAGTTGTTTATGAATTGAGTGATTTTTAGATTCAAGTTGTGCCTTTTCCTGTCATCAGCTTTTAATAAGGTGATCGTGTGTTGTTTGTAATGCAGAGAAGGAATTTTAACTCTGGAATCTGTCAGTCTGGAAAAAAATTACAGGAAAACGATCGTGAGAATGTTTAAGAGGCCAAAAGAGGAGTAGTGAAGGAGAGGAAGGAAGAAACTCAGACTATTGAATTTAACCCCTTGAGGCCCAGAACGTAATTTCCATTGTAATTTAGCTACCATTAGACAATTGTAATGACTATAAGCAATATTTTAATAGATATGACTTGCTTAGTATCCTTTTCGACTAACTAATTTGGTATATTCAGTGACTTCGTTATTTTATGCCTAACAACATACAATTTTATATAGCCAAGGCAAGATCTGGGCGTGAAGGGGTTACTACCCAAAGACTTGTTTCTGGAGACATTGTGGGTGTCACTGTATAGGCAGTTTTCTTCTTTTAACACAAATGTTTACCTAGTACATAACAGTGTTTTGAGTGTTAGCAAGAAACATTTGTACTATTGACATTCTAAATAGCTTGGCAAAGAGAGTGAGGGAGATGATTTACTAACAAATTATATATATATACTGCATATATATATAATTTTCCATTTGAGTTGATGGTGATATTTAAGTAGTAAGTCAATATACATGTTATTAGTCACTATAAAAAGGTAAGGAAACTTTGCCTCAGGATTCGAACCGGCTACCACAGAATGGCAAGCCAGCACGCTATCAACCTGACCATAGGGGAACAGGAAAACAGATCTATGTATGAAGCAACATGTTTCACCTTTTTTTTCCACCCTCAAAAAATCATGTAGCCATTTCCCGACGTGTGGTGTGGCTTCTACCTCTCTCTCTCTCTCTCTAGTATTGTGTGGTGGTGTGTGGTGTTGTTGAGCCTATACTTATATTTATACATGTATCCAAGTTGTATAGTTGTATAGTGTTAATAGTTGTATGTTCAGCAGGTCCTGACATCGGGGAAGGCAGCATGGGTGAGAGGACACAGGCGCTATAGTGTGTGACTTCAGCCAACCCGCCTGCTCAAGAGGAGTGGCAGTGATGCATGGACAACAAGCTTCACACCACACTTACACACATTATACCCATCTCAGGTATGAGTCCTCTTGCTATAACACTATATATTGCAGGTACCGTAGTAGTAGTAGTAGCAGTAGTAGTAGTAGTAGCAGTAGTAGTAGTAGTAGTAGTAGTAGTAGCAGAGCTGGGCACTAAATACTTTGAATATATTTAACCCTTTCACACCCAGATCTTTCCTTTGCTATAAAAAAATGTTTGTTGTGAAGCCATAAGATTACGAAAAGTCACTGAATATACCAAATTAGTTAGTGGACAAGGATACTAAACAGGTCATAATTATAAAATATTGCTTATAGTCACTAAAAATTGTCTAATGGTACCCAAATTACAATGGAAACTACGTTCTGGGTCTCAAGGGTACTAAATACATCAATTGTTTTTAAATACATTTGTAAATATATTTTAACTTCACACAGTAAGCACACTTATTAGAGGAGGCCAGGTGAAGGAGGAGGTCCCGCTCTGAGCATTGTTGTGTGGGGGTAGTTGTGTAGTCAATTTTTTTTATTATGGTCAAAATGCAGTAAGGAAGCACGCCCCTGCCTGCCTACTATGCTACGGGAGCTGATGGTGCATTCCTCGTATCATCACTAATTCATACCAATCACAATACTTCACTACTTAACCGGCGTGACACGGACAGAGCAATCTTCATACAGAGGGTGTTTTGATTTGTCACCCTCTGTAGTGAAGATTGTCTGTCCAGGTCATGCCGCTGTTAAGATAGTAAATATGTGATTGGTGGTGAAGATTACGAGGAATGCACCAAATCAGCTGCCCCGTAGCTAAAAGGGGAGGCAGGGGCGTGGCTTCCGAACGGCATTTTGACCATAATAAATTAAAATATACTAAAGTAGTATTTTAACGTGAACAGATACCAGGACTGTATTAGGGTATCGTATAATTAGAATATAATCAACACTCGCAGTACAAACCTGTCGTCCAGCTGTTAATTCCGTAATTGATTGTTCTAAATCCGTCAAGTTACAAGTTGGAATATTCTGTTAGATGTATTATTATTTTACGTGGATGATGTTTATTTAAATTTATAACTTTAATTTCTCAGCTAAAACTATCGCAACTTTTTACTCAGCTAAACACTATCGCAACTTTTTCTCAGCTAAAACTATCGCAAACTTTTTCTCAGCTAAAACTATCGCAACTTTTTTCTCGCTAAAACTATCGCAACTTTTTTCGCACTAAAATCATCGCACTTTTTCTCAGCTAAAACTATCGCAACTTTTTTCTCAGCCTAAAACTATCGAAACTTTTTCTCAGCTAAAACTATCGCAACTTTTTTCTCAGCGAAACTATCGCAACTTTTTCTCGCTAAAACTATCGCTACTTTCATCTCAGCATACAAACTACCCGCAACTTTTTCTCAGCTAAAACTATCGCAACTTTTTTCTCAGCTAATAAACTATCGCAACTTTTTTCTCAGCTAATAACTATCGCAAACTTTTTTCTCAGCTAAAACTATCGCAACTTTTTTCTCAGCTAAAAACTATCGCTACTTTTTCTTTCTTTTCAAAACATTTCAATTCATATTTATTTACTTATTTATCTATAAGTATCTTGTATTATATATAATTAAATCAATGTAAGTTGTGTTAGTTGTAATTAACTAACCGGCATAATTATAGTACTAAATTATATGTACTATATGTACATAATTATATACTATAATTATCGTATGGACGGTATCGTTTATTGCACCAAACGCCTATTGATCATCTGTTCCCCGGTCGCTGGTAGTATTGTTTTGTGCATTTGGGGGTGTCTGGTCAGGGCTGTGCCCTGTACTGGTAACCTGTAACCCAGTACAACCAGCCCCAGCTAGGGGTGACATAGTGGGCAGCGAGAGGGAGAGAGAGAGCAGTCTGGGGTTAATCCCTACAGGGGTCTGCCTCTGTGCGTTGGGAGTCCCGCACGATCGCTCTTTATGATCAATGGGGGGCTCCATATGATGGATGAAATTGTCTTGCATGTATTTTTATAAATCAAGTTTTTTATTATCAATGTTATTTTATCCTTAATCAGATAATAAAAATAGTACTTGCATTACTGTTATTATTATCCTTGATATATTTAATTATTATGATTATTATTTTATATAATACTGTAGTCATGTAGTGGGATTAGTACCGTACATAACACTATAGTCGCCAGTGCACTAATGTCGCCAGTCGCCATATATTACAAATGTTAGCATCACTACAGCCTTGTATGCGCCACTGAAGACGCATGCACAGTAGTTTATTTTATGTACCTGTCTTCAGTGGCACATACAAGGCTGTAGCGATGCTATTATTTGTAGTATATGGCGCCTGGCGCCCATTAGTGCAGTGGCGAGTGACTGGCGACTATAGTGTTACGTTCAGTAGACAAATGGGTGACATTGTTTGGTGAATGGCACAGTAGTGGGGTTTTGGTAGTTTGAGTGTGACACAGTAGTTGATGACAATGTATAGCCGTGTTTTTGTGGTCTAAGCACCGTCTTGGATTACGAAGACCACTCCAATAACACTTGCTGAAATGTGTTTATACTGCTTTGATGATTGTTTGCAATGTTTTGGACTGATTATTATTTCGGCCCCTACCAAGCCTGTTGTGTTGTTGTCGCAGAAACCAATCCGTTTTCAATTGCGAGAAAAAAACGGTCTCCGTACCAAGACGATGCTTGGACGACAAAAAACCGACTTATGTTTTTAATAAGTTTTTCCCTGTGAAGAGTTAACTCCCATTGTTTAAGGAGTTGGAGTTAACTCTATTCGTAGGATAGATAGATAGATAGATAGATAGATATGCCTTGTTAAAATCAGTGCAGAGAAGGATGACCCAAAATGATTCATGGGATGAGTCATTTTAGTTCTGAGAAGAGATTGAAGCTATTAAATTTACCCCTTTGAGAGGTTGGAGTAAGGGGCGATCTGATAGTGGTTCAAGGGATACAATAAAGCCATGTAGGAAAAGTTCTCACGGCTACCTAGTAATCGGGGTAGAACAGTAACGGATTAATCTAATTTCATTTACCGTTAATAACACTATCTACAGTATAGTCGCCACTGCACTAATGTCGTAGGGGGGCATATATTACCAGTTTTAGCATCACTACAGATCACATCACGTGCACAGTACGTAGTTTACATTATTTACATAACACTATAGCTACGGTACATGTCTTCAGTGACACAATACAAGTCTGTAGTGGTGCTAAAATTCGTAATATATGGCACCCGGTGACATTAGAGCAGTGGCGACTATAGTGTTGTTGATGGTACATTCATTTCCAAAGATGTTGTTTCAGCAAATAGTGAATAGTGTAATTTTTCGTGCAATTACTTTAGTATTATGGTCGGCCATCATGGTGTTTCATGTCTTATCAGCAGCACGAGAAGCTCCTGGTCGTCTTCCCCGCTGACTGTAGTGCGCATGTGCCAGTTCTCATCACACTGGTCCAACGTGGTCTTGCTCGCTGGGTTGGACCAGTCCTAGCCCTTTCCAGCCCCGGGTTTAGTCCGCCTCGCGAAAACAGTGTCCGTCCCGGTGACTGTCACGCTCCAGTGTCTTGTCCCGCCCCAGTGTCTGTGTCCCGCCTCAGTGTGTGTCGCCGAACTAGTCCAGTCTAGACCGGGCCAGAACGGTCGCGAAAATGTGCTATTAGTGCTTGTCATTAGGAGCTTTAACCCCTTCACGTCCAGATCTTTCTTTGCTGTATAAAATTGTCTGCTGTTAGCCATAAAATTACGAAAACTAACTAAATATACAAAATTAGCTAGTGAACAAGGATACTAAACAGGTCATAGCTATAAAATATTGCTTATAGTCACTAAAGATCGTGTAATAGTTGCCAAATTACAATGGAAATTACGTTCTGGGCCTCAAGGGGTTAAAAGAAGGCTGGATATATTTATATATTTTTTTACTCTCTCTCTCTCTGAACTTGAATGGGTGTGAAATTTAAGACATGAAAAAAATAGAATAGAAAAAATAGAAGAATATCTCTCTCGCTCTCTCTCTCTCTGTGAATTTAAATGCGTATCAACCATGTACCATCTACCATCGCTACCATCGTGATAAGTCAAAAGGAAGGTAAATGGCGTTAAGTGTGGTAGATTCGTAGCCTCTTCTACAGTAGTTCTTCTAGACACTTGCAGGTTGATGTTGGTAATCTGGTGGGATCCTGGCTCTTAAGGGACTCGTGACCGCGCCCTGCAATCTCCCTGGTAATGCCCTTAATGCTCCAAGGTCTGGAGTCTGGTGGGACGCTTAAGGGACTAATACCGCCGAGCAGGGGCGTAGTTAGGCCTGGGCATTGGGTTGTGCAGCCCCCAATGTTTTATGAATAGCCCCGGATCTCAAATACCTTTTTTATTTTGTTAACATTTATTATTATATTTCTTTCATTACAAAAATAAGATCAGCTCTCACTGGGCCCAACATAAATTATAGTAAATGACAAGATATTTTGTTAGATGTTACTTAGCGTATGCTGATGGCATCCTTTTTATGAGCAGGACATGAGAGAGGTGGAGAGAACAGAAGAGATGAGGAGAGCATGACAGAGGAGATGAGGAGAGCATGACAGGAGACACCAAAAAACCTTTGGAGAGGTGAAGAAGAGAATATCAGATGAAAAGTTCAAAATGAAACGAAAGGAGGAATTGGAGGAGGGGGAGTCTGACCAGTGTACTTTAT
>JACEEZ010006083.1:0-15354 GCA_016584305.1 Chionoecetes opilio | reverse complement strand
ACCCCCTTAAACCTTTTTAAAGGCGAACCACCCAGAAATTTAGTTTCTAAAAAGTTTCTCTTAAAGGACCCGCAGCGACTCCGGAGCCGCAGTTGCCGACCGCTGGTCTATACAGCTTATAGCCCAATTACTCAACAGTGCCTATATTGTATCCTAATGGTCTCTACAGCTTATAGCCCAATATTACTCAACAGTGCCTATATTGTATCAGCTTAAATGGTCTATACTTAGTGTCAATGGTTCTTACTATTACCATCAACCACTTAAACTGGCTGACTGGTTACACTCTAATGCTTCGGGAACTGTTGGAGGGATGAAATATACATGAAACCACTGCATAGTTATAATTACGCCAGTTTGTACGTATCTCTGAATGTATGTAACTTGAACGTTGGTAATGACTAATGAGTTAGAGGTAGAGTTCCGTGGTGTTTTTTTTTGCCATTTTTGTTGCAAATCACTACCGTAGATAACAGTAAAGTCGCCACCTGCACTAATGTCGCCGGCGCCATATATTACGAATTATAGCATTACTACTGCTGTGTCTGTGCCACTGAGATGATACACAGTAGTTTATATCATGACTGTATAATCTACCCTTTTTTCAGCGTTGTTTTATGCTTTGTAGTTGCAATTATATGTCAATACAGAAGTAATGAGAGAGAGAGTAGAGAAAGGAATGATGAAAAAGAGAGAAAGAGAGAAGGGAAGGGAGAGAGAGAAGAGAGGGAGGGAAGGGAGAGAGGAAGGGAGAGAGAGAACAATAAAGAGAGAGGAAGGGAGAGAGCAAGTGGCTGGCACCCCAAGAGAAAAGGCGAATTTTGGTGAAGAAGCCGTAAAAAGCCGGCTTCTTGCAGCTTGCGTTTTTCTGTTTTTGGCGGGGCATTTTTTAAGAAGCCGGCTTCTTACGGATTGGCCCAGCTGGTAAAGCCGGAAGAAGCTGGAAGAAGCGAGAGCCAGGGCTCGCTTACCACGGCTTCTTCCCGCTTGTTGCCGTGACGTCAAGATAAAAAACAAATAGGCGGGGAGGGCAGAGTTCTCAGACAGTGAGTATCGTCGTAGAAATACTGTAATTACAGATAAAGGACAAAAGTAAACACATAGATGTACATTCAGAAGCATGGACAAAACCTTAAGACCACGAACAAGAATTACAAGGTTAATGACACGACAGGACAACTTTAAAACTGGGGGAAAGAATGATCATGTCTTATCAGGCTGACGATAGTCCCTAGCAGCGACGTTGTAGTTTTTGCTGAATTTCGCTGATAATAGGGCCCCAAATTAGCCTCATTTGTACATTTAGTAGCACGGGCTTAACTATCGGACCACACTAATAGAGCTAAAATGGTAATGACATGGTGATAGGAGAACGTCGTCTGGTGAAATAACTTTCTCGAGTCTTTAACATTAACACAAGACGTTTTTTTTTCTAATTTTACTAACTATGCAATCAAAAGCAACCGGAAACGTTTTCGCTGATTCATTATCCCTCCAATTTTGGGTTCTTAGAGATCTCTCACACTTGTTGAGAACGTGAAAATGTTGGAACTCTCGCCGACGGGGACGAGAGTACCATAAACCTTCACATCATCCGAATTCCACCACAAAACATTGCAAGATATCTTAAGTATGCATTACATTACTGTTGACGGACATGAACAATATTAATGGAAAGGTAGAGGTGCTGATGGGTATTGTGGAAATGACTAGCATTGCGTTGAGGGAAAAAATTTTAAGAACAAGGGTTCCACGGTAAGCTGACCCAAATGTTGGCTCTATGTGTTATACTTCCTGTCCTTAACACATCTGTTTAGATTTTAATGGATGCCGATCCTTACTTTGCCTACATGGCCGATATTCATTTCAGGTTCTTGGAAAAACTAAGCCCAGTAGGGTTAGGTTAGGTCAGGTCTGGTCAGGTTTAGGTTAGGTTAGTGCACAGCCCGATGGGCTCGGGGGGGGTGCTAGGTTAGGTCTGTAGAGTTTTGTCATCTTTAGAATAAAGGTTCAACCTCCTATCTTCTTCTTCTTATAGCCAACAAGCTTGGGGACATGGGGGAAACCGGGTTTTTGGGTGGGGGAGCACACATATAAGGGAAATATGGCCCCGATAAAGTCTATAAACTAGGGAAAATTTCCCTATTTTATGGATTTTTTTGTAGGGGCCATTTTTCCCTTGTGTGTGTGCTCCCCCACCCAAAAACCCCGATATCCACCATGTCCCCAAGGCTTGTTGGCTATAAGAAGAAGAAAGATAGGGGGTGGAGCCCTTGTTCTTAAGATTTACAAATATATATATATATATTATATATAAAATATATATATATATATATATAATATATATATATATATATTTTATATATATATTTTATATGTTTATATGTTTGTATTTTGTATATTTTGGTTAAATTAGTATGTTTATGAAAGAAGGATTAATGGGTATTTTTTTGGGGGTACCTGATTCTTATGTTGACATCCTAAAAATTAATGGTGTAAATGATGTACAGTAAACCCTCGCTTTGACGAACAAATTATGGGAAAGGATGCGAGATTATAATTATCCGAGTGATCCAACTTTACGCATATAACAAATTGTGGTCGTTATATGAGGTGAAAGTTCCCTATTTCCGACTAATTTCCGTGTATCGTGAACTTTGCCCCGTTACATCTGACGAAATTTTCGTATACTTCCATACATGCAGCCATCACAAATACTACACGAATACAGGGCAATTAAAAACAATCAAACCGTACAACGCATATACTGAACTTATTCGGTAAAAGCACGCATAACCCGGGCTGGCAGAAAAAATGTTGAAGCCGATATTTGTTATCTAAATTAAGGTCCGTAAAAGCGAGGTTCCGTGTATACACTAAACTTTGAGAAAGTACTACAGGAGCATCATGTATATACCTAATACGTTTCGGTTTGGTGACATTAAGTAGATTAGGTTATGGGGCAAGAGTGTTTCTGCATATAGGAATACAAAATTATGAAACTAGTTATGAGAAATTGTATTGTTGAATATGAATGTTAATCGTATTTACTGGCTACTGTGGTTGCAATTATCTGACCAATCGTAAATTAAAATGGCCCTTTGTGCATTAAAAATCTGAGGTTTAAATAAAATTTTTTTTTAGTGTATAGTTGGATTATTTGCTTCTGTTATTTAAATTTTTTCTTGTCCTTAAAAACTTCTATAAAGGTACACATCAACAACATACTTTTTATATTATTTGCATTTCTTGTATATTTAGCCTGTTCATCTATAAAAGGTGGCAAATATCGGTAAAAATTTTGGATGAAATATGAAACATGACTATTGTCATGTATGAACAAACACTCATAATGCTGTCTGTCTCTATTTCCTTTCATGGCAAGGGGTTTTAAACTGCAATAGTAACACAGTCTATGTTTCAGGTATGTATGTGCCGGTTGCATGAAGTGTTATCCGACCGAAGATGAAGGAGAAGACTCTGAGAGAAGGAGTGAGAGGGGAGTAAATAATAAATAAATATCTTATTGTCCATGAAACATGTTTTACTATCAAACTTACATCAAAAGATGTTCTATGCATATATACTAAAAAATGAAACTTCTGAAAGTCACGCAAATAAAAAAAAATACATGAAAAAAAAAGTCAAACGAAACATTAAAAGGAAATTAATTATAACATTAACAATAAGTATAAAGTCACTTCAAATATCTTTAAATAAATACTAACATATGCAAATGCTATTTGATATGGGGAAACAAATTATAGTTTCACTTAGGGTCATTAAAAATAAATTTATAAGTCAAACTTAAAAGTGTAGACTTCCATAATTATGATGCATGAAGGCAAATTGTTCCATAGTTAAGGCCCTTTTTACAGTGATAGGTCTGGCACCAGTCTGTTCTGGCTCTTGGACATAAAGTTCTTTTAGCGCCTTGTTGTACTGGCTGTATTTTCCCGGACAAAGGAAACTAGATACCACTCCGGTACAACCCATTGACAGCCTTATAAACAGCGAAACATTTTTCATAAATAATCTGTCTTTAATTGTTAACCACTTTAACTCTTTTATGATAGGAGTACGTGATCCTTCTTTCTAGCTCCTCCCAAAAGCTAGTTTTTGCTGCAATATTTTGCCCTTTTAAAAACACTAAAAGTAAAGTTGAGAAAAATATTTGTTGAGTCCCATATACCCATACAGTAATTCATTAAGCTGAGAGAGAGAGAGAAGGGGATTAATTTAATGCCAAAAATTAGCCAAGAAAGAAAAAAAGCCCCCCTATCTTCCAACAAATATAAATCAGCCCAACCCCCAAAACGGAAAAATCCCGGGCACTGGCGGGGAGATGATGGCCAGTTAATGAAATCCCCCATTATACCTGACCCTTGCCATCAGGTGCAGCAGTTAATAAAAAATAATCACTAATGTGGAACTCGACCCAGCCAGCCCCATATGATGTCCGTAGGTGTCCGCCTCTTTACCTTGCCCTATTAAAAGTCCTTGGTTTATGGGGCAAAAAACCATTAATGTGAAGGATATGTGTTGTGATCCATTCACAATATCGTCAGTCAGTTATCGTAACTTATTAATGGCTTTCATTCGACGGTACACTTCCGTCAGTGTGGTTGTTTTGTTTACAATTATCAGCTGTGAGGGGCCGAGCGGGCGAGCCTCGAACACTCCTGTCAGCCGTTCTGGCGAGGCACGAAAACGAGAGAGAAGCCGCAAAAAGCCGTAAGAAGCCGGCTTCTTACGGCTTCTCTCACCAAAATTCGCCAAAAGAAAGATAGAGTGCCAAGACCCAGACCAAGACTACCCAGCACCTCCCCACGCCTCACAGAACCTGGCCAGGGCTCCTAGGGTTCCTCAGGGCATCCTCGCAGCCCTAAACACCCTAAACAGCGTGCTCTCCCACCCACCGCTGTCTGCTGCCTTCCCCCTCACGTACAAGGCTTAAAAGTATTGCCTCGAACATTCTTTCCAGGCTGTTTGTTTTGCTTTACAAAACACACACAACCACCACACTCTCTCTCTCTCTTTCTTTCTCTCATTTCCTCTCTCTCTCTCTCTCTCTCTCTCTGTGCAATATCAATATATTATACAATTTTTCTGTATAAAGGTGATTATGCAGAGTGTCTTTTTCTTCGTCTCTCTCCTTCTCTGTCTGTCCTGTCCTCTCCAGTGCCTATGTGTACTATCTCTTGCTACTACACTAACTACTACTACCACCACTACTACTATACTACTACCACCACTACTACTACTACTACTACTACCACCACCCACCACCACGCACTACTACTACTACTACTACTACTACACGACTACTACCACCACACTACTACCTACCTACTACTCTACCACTACTACTACTACTGCTACTAACTCTACTACTACTCAATAACACTACTACTACTAACTACTACTATTTCTACTACTACTGAACTACTACTACTACTACTACCTACTACCACTACCACACCACTATTACTACTCACACTACTATACTACCACCACCACCACTACTACCTACTACTACCTACTACTACTTACTACCCTATTACTCTACTATACTACTACTACCTCTACTACTACTACTACTACTACCCCTAACTACCCTACTACTCCATACCACTATTATCTACTAACTACAACTACTACTACTACTACTACTACTACTTAACCACTATACACTACTATACTATATAATCCACCACTAACCACTACTACTCTGACTACTAAAATACTATCTGTATTCCGCTTAAGGGGTCAAGTGGTCCCTCCTTTGTCAATACTCATCGTGGGCTAAAATTTTTAGCAGTGGGCATTCACCGAGCTTCGAGGCCGAAACTTTAAGATTTACCTGAATAGTGTTGTTTATTTTGAATTATCAGGCACTCGTTTTTGTCGGAAATCAATGTTTGTTGACATGCCCGCCCCGCCCCGCCGGCCCGCCCCGCACACCTCTCCGCTTCGCACTGCCGTAGTATGGATCATTTTCTTTTTGTGTAATATGGACGAGAGTTGCGCTGTCGTTTTCAAGACACCGACTATTTTTTCCTAGCCTCAATAGCAGCTTGTTCTAATCAGTATAGTTTTTTTTGCGCACACCCATAAAAAGAAAGAAACAAAAACAAATTATGTTTCCGTTTCCATTAAAAACACAATCTCCATCAGAAAAAACCAAACTTGGCCGGGAAAATTGGGTCATGTCTTTTAATTAGGTTTAATGAAATCTATAAGGTTAGGTTAGGTTTCATTAAACCTATACGACCCTGCCAATTTTTCCGCGGACGGTTTTTAAGTGCTTTTTCTGATCGCCAACTCTTGTTTATGGAATAACGGTACCATAAATTCGGATTTTTTTTTTTTTTTTTTTTTATATGGGTTGCGCAAATAAACAATCTCCGTTAGAACAGCAGCTATTGCAGGCCAGGAAAAAATAGGCGTCTCTGAAAACACCGCGCAACTCTCGTCCTTATTACTTCTTTTTTTTTTCTTGATGTCATCTGTTACTAAACCAAACCCACCGCTAACCTACCTCATCTGATTTACCTAACATAACCTAACTTACCTAACCCTTACTGATTTACCCTAACCTAACCCTAACCTCATCTGATTTAACCTAACCTAACCTCATCTGATTTAATCGACCTACCTAACCTCATCTGATTTAACCTACCTATCCTCACTCATCTGATTATAACCTAACCTAGCCTAACCGAATCTGATCAACCCAACTTACCTAAAATCATCTGATTTAACCCACTTAACCTAACCTAACCTCATCTGATGTTTAACCTAACCTAACCTGACCTAACCTCATCTGATTTAACCTACTTAACCTAACCTAACTAACCTCTCTGATTTTACCCCCTAAACCTAACCTAACCTCCTCTTATTTAACCCACTTAACCTAACACTGACCATCATCTGATTTACCCCAACTTAACCTAACCTAACCTACACCTCATCTGATTTAACCCTCAACTTAACCCTACCTAACATAACATCAATCTGATTAACCCAACTTACCGAACCTAACCTAGCCTAACCTCATCTGAGTTTACCTAACTTACCGTTTCCTGGCTGAAATCTTGGTAGATTTTGGATGTACTACACGGCCATTGGAGTCGGAATGTGTAATTATTCGGTAATATCATATATGTGCTATTTACAGGCATGCACTCTCTCATCAACACTCTCCTCTCTCTCCCTCTCTCTAACCTCTCTCATCCTCTTTCCTTATATTGAATTTATCACCCTCTCTCACACCCGCACGCAAAACACCACATTCTCCCTCTCTCGTTCTCTAAAACACATACACACACCTCTCTCACACACAGCTCTCTCCCACCTCAACAGACTCTTCTCCTCTCCTCTAACAAACACACATCATTCTTTATCTCTCTCCCTCTGGTATTAACAGTCACGTTTTCAAACATTGCTAGGCTGTGCTGTGCCGGGAGGAAGGTAGTGCAAGAGCTGCCTGATAGACTCACCAGTTTTTTTGGCAGGGCACTTTACAACCGATCCACTACCTTCCTTAAAGGAAATAAGGGAGAAACTGGTCACAAATAGGGTGGGTGTTGGAATGGACTGATCGTCATGATGGTCAATGCGGGTCTATTGGGGTCTTTTAAAGAAGTCTGGCTGATTCATGATGGGGAAGAGAGGTAGATATAGGTAGAAGTGAGGTAACAGGAACGACTCGTGTAGGTCTCACGGCCTCTTGTTAGCTTCCTACTTTCTTATGTTCTTATGTTTCCTCAATACAGCTCAGTGAAACTCCAGTGAAAGACGCATCCTGGATCTGAAAGCGTTTCATATGTTGATGCATGTGGTAGTTCAGCATGTCCTTGAGCCACAGGGGTGCAAGGCCCTCTTGTATAAGGTGACATCAGTTTGTGCACCACCAAAGAACCAGCTCCCCCCTTTTTCCCCCCAAAACCGACACCCTGGGGGACACGGGGAAACCCGGGGAACCGAGCCACATCCTCCTTAAAAAATAAAAAGACAAGGGGACCCCCCCCCAGGGGAAAACCCCACCACTGTAAAACCCCCCCCCCCCCCCCCCAGGGGGAAGAGCCCCTCCGGTTTGGGCCACACCCGCCTCAACGCCCACCTACACAAACGGGGCATGACAGAACCCCATCCCCCGGGGCCCCCCACAAAACCCGGACACACCTGAACCCTCCCCCTGAAAGCCTCGTCACCACCCCCATCGCAGGGCACTCCTCCAAACTTCCCCATCCTCCTCCGCGGGCCCAAAACTCTACCCGACCTCCTGGGGGGCTCTCCAGCCCCCGGCTTGGGCCTTTAAAAATTTCCCAAAACCACCGGCCCTTTACACAAATCGGCCAACTGCACAGGACAAACCTGAAAAACCCATCTGATCTGCACCTTCGGGGCACTGAGGCTTTTGGCCCCACAGCCTACACGGCCCATAAAAACCCCCAACAACAACACCACCACCACCACCACCCACCACTTACTACTACTACTACTATACACCGCCACCACTACTACCACTACTACTACACCATACTACTACACTACTTATTTATACCGCCACCATACTACCATATACTATACTACCATATTACTACCCCACTTTTACTACTCCCCTACTATACTACTACCACCACTACTACTATACTACTACTATTACTACTCCCACTAATATACTACACCACCACCATACTACTACTACCCTACTACTACTCCCACTACTACCACTATTACTACTCAACTAAAATACTACCACTATATATACTACAACTACTACCCTACCACTACTACTACCATACCACTACCACATTACTCACTATACTACTACTATACTATTACTACTACCACTACTACTACTACTACCACCACTACCATACTACTACTACTACTAAAATACTATCTCTCTTATTCCCCTAAGGGGTCAAGGGGTCCCTTTGTAAAGGGACTCAATATGGGCAAAAATTTTTAGCAGTGGGCTTTCACGACTTCGAGGCCAAAAACTTGTTTTCCTAATAGTTTTCATTTTTTTGAATTAACCAGGCACTCGTTTTGTCGGAAAATAAAGTTTGTTGACATCCCGGCCCGCCCGGAAACCTCTCCTTCGCCCTGCCGTAGTATGGGTCATTTTCTTTTTTTTTTAATGGACGAGAGTTGCGCGTCGTTTTCAGAGACACCGACATTTTTTTCCCAGCCTGCAAATGTTGTTCCCAATGAAGATAGTTTTTATTTTGCGCACACCCATAAAAAAAAAGAAAACAAAAAAAAATATAGTTTCCGTTTCCATTAAAAACCAATCTCCCAGAAAAAACAAAAAATTGGCCTGGAAAAAATTGGGCAGGGTCTTTAATTTGGTTTAATGAAATCTATAAAAGGTAGGTTAGGGGTTTTATTAAAAACCTATAAGACCCTGCCCCAAATTTTTTCCCGACGAGTTTTAGTGCTTTTCTGACGACAAACTGTTTTTTTAAAGGAAACGGTACCCAAAAAACGGAATTTTTTTTTTTTTTTTTTTTTTTTTTATGGGGTTTTTGCAAAATAAAACAATCTCCATTAGAACAAGCGCTATGAAAGGGCCCGGAAAAAAAAGTCGTCTCGAAACGCCCGCGCAATCTCGTCCATTTTTACCTTTTTTTTTCTTTATTCTCTGACTAAACCAAACCCACCTAACCAACCTCATCTGATTTTAAACCTAACCTAACCCAAATTAAAAATTACCTTTTCTGGGCTTAACCTAACCTACCTAACCCCATCTGATTTAATAACCTAACCCCATCTGATTTTAAACTGACCTAACCAACCCCATTATTTAACCTAACCCAGCCTAACCTCATTGTTTTTAACCTAACCTAGCCTAACCTCATCTATTTTAAACCCAAAATTAACCTAACCCAACCTAACTATTGATTTAACCCAACTTAACCTAACCTAACCTCATTGTTTTAACCCAAACCCAACCTGACCTAACCTCATGATTTACCTAACTTAACCTAACCTAATTTAAACCCCATTATTTTAAACCCAACCTAAGGAGGCTGGAGGCTCACATGAGGGGTGTGATGGGAGGGCCCCCGGGGGCACAATTGAGGGCTGTGATGGTAGGCCCCCGGAGGCACCTTGAGGGCTGTGATGGTGGCCCCGGAGGCACACTTTAGGGGCTGTATGGTAGGGCCCCGGGGGCACACTTGAGGGCTTTTGGTGGAGGCCCGGGTTCACACTTGAGGGCTGTATGGTAGGCCCGGGGGCACACTTGAGGGGGTGATGGGAGGCCTGGAGGCACACTTGAGGGTGTGATGGTAGGCCCCGGAGGCACACTTGAGGGCGTGATGGTTTGGCCCCGGGGGCACACTTGAGTGAGGAGGCCCTGGAGGCCCTTGAGGGCTGTGATGGTAGGCCCTGGAGGCCCCACTTAGGGGGGTGATGGGAGGCCCCGGAGGGCCCTTGGGGCTGGTGGTAGGCCCTGAAAAGGGACACTTTAGGGCTGTGATGGTAGGCCCTGGAGGCACACTGAGGGCGTGAGGTAGGCCCTGGAGGCACACTTGAGGGCTGTGATGGTAGGCCCCGGAGGCACACTTTAGGGGTGTGATGGAGGCCCTGGAGGCACCTTTAGGGGGTGATGGTTGGCCCCGGGGCCACTTGAGGGGTGGATGGGAGGCCCTGGAGGGACACTGAGGGCTGTGATGGTAGGCCCCGGAGGAACTGAGGGGTTGATGGTTGGGCCCCGGAGGCGTACACTTGGGGCTGTGATGGTAGGCCCTGGAGGGACACGAGGGCGTGATGGTAGGCCCTGGAGGCACAGTTGAGGGGTGTGATGGTTTGGCCCGGGGGCACACTTTAGGGCTGTGATGGGAGGCCCCCCGGAGGCACACTTGAGGGCTGTGATGGTAGGGCCCCGGGGGCACACTTGAGGGGTGGATGGTTGGGCCCCGGGGGCACATTGAGGGCTGTGAGGTGGCCCTGGAGGCACACTTTAGAGCTGTGAGGTAGGCCTGGAGGACACTTGAGGGCTGTGTGTAGGCCCTGGAGGCACACTTTAGGGCTGTGAGGTTCCCCCCGGGGGCACACTTGAGGGGGTGATGGGGGGCCCCGGAGGCACACTTGAGGGGTGTGAGGGAGGCCCTAAGCACACTTTTAGGGCTGTGATGGGAGCCCTGGAGGGACCTTGAGGGCTGTGAGGTAGGCCCTGGAGGCACACTTGAGGGGTGTGATGTTTGGCCCTGAAAGGGCCCCTTTTGGGGGGTGAGGTAGGCCCTGGGGCACACTTGGGCTGTGTTGGTGGCCCTGGGGGCCACTTGAGGCTGTGATGGGAGGCCCGGAGACAACTTGAGGGCTGTATGGTAGGCCCTGGGGGCACACTTTAGGGCTTGAAAGGTGGCCTGGGGGCCCATTGAGGGGGTGATGGTAGGCCCCGGAGGCACACTTGAGGGTTTGGGTGGAGGCCCCGGGGACACTTGAGGGCTGTGATGGTAGGCCCTGGAGGCCACTTAGGGTTGATGGGAGGCCCCGGAGGTCACATGAGGGCTGTGATGGTAGGCCTGGAGGGGGACATTTAGGGCTTGAGGTAGGCCCTGGAGGCACATTTTTAGGGCTGTGATGGTTGGCCTGGAGGCAACTTGAGGGCTGGATGGTGGCCGGGGGCACACTTGAGGGCTGTGGTGGTAGGGGCCCCGGATTCACACTGAGGGGTGTGATGGTAGGCCCTGGAGGCACCTTTAGGGCTGTGATGGTAGGCCCGGAGGCAACAGGGCTGTGATGGAGGCCTGGGGGCAACTTTAGGGGTGTGTGGTTGGCCCTGGAGGCACACTTGAGTGAGGGAGGCCCGGAGGACACTTGAGGGCTGGATGGTAGGGCCCGGAGGCACACTTGAGGGCTGGATGGTTTGGCCCTGGAGGCACCTTTTAGGCGGGGATGGAGACCCGGAGGCACACTTTAGGGCTTGAGGCAGACCCTGGAGGCACATTGAGGGCTGTGATGGGAGGCCCTGGAGGCACACTTGAGGGCTGTGTTGGTAGGCCCTGGGGGCACATTTTGAGGGCTGTGATGGTGGGCCCCTGGAGACAACACTTGAGGGCTGTGATGGTAGGCCCTGGAGGCACACTTGAGGGCTGTGATGGTAGGCCCTGGAGGCACACTTGAGGGCTGTGATGGTAGGCCCTGGAGGCACACTTGAGGGCTGTGATGGTAGGCCCTGGAGGCACACTTGAGGGCTGTGATGGTAGGCCCTCGCCCATGGTGGCAGGATTGTTATAGTGACGCCTGTGATTAGAGGCTCATGCCGGCCCCCTGTATCCTCGTATGCACTTGCAATCCAAGGTAGAGTTAATGGGCAGCATGTGGGTGTTCTTAGGCCACGATAGGCGGTACAGAAAGGTTTTGGTTCTCATCGGGGAGGAACTCGGTGATCACCGATGCGCTGTTACAACCATCGTATCAATACGATGGTTGTAACAATAATGAACAATGAAAATGTTGATCAAATGTGACTGAAACAGGATTATAATATCATTACACATTATTTTATCATTCTGCCTGCGCCACCACGGGCGAGGGCCAACCATCACAGCCCTCAAGTGTGCCTCTATGGCCTGCCATCCGGGCCTTAGTAGCCACTGCCTACAGGGGCTATAGGCACAAATGTAAAAAAAACCACTCTTATAACCTAAGGTGACTTACGACCAGTGGCGTCACCAGGAAAAAAAAATTGGGGGGGCTTTAGCCCCGGGGTGGTGATGGGCGAGCGCAGCGAGCCTATCCAGCTGGGGGGTCGGGGGGTAATTTTGAGGCCCAAAAAAGAGAAGAAAGTGGAATTAAGCTTTAATTACAATGACACATAAAATTAAAGAGTTATACCATGCATCACTACCATATTAACTAAATTTGTAATTTGAAGGAAAATTTTATTCTGTTTATACAAAAATAATAAAAAATTCCAGTTTTCTCTTCCACTAACAAACACCAAAGGAATTGCACCATGTTGTTTTTGGTTTGTTTGTAAGTAAGGTTTTATCTGATAATGAAAAAAATATATAAATATAAACTACAAATATTCAAGAGTATTTTTCCTTATTAGCACAAAAACAAGTTACATGCCAGGTAGGCTACATTGTACCTTAACTGCCTCCCATCCTGTTGTTAAAAACTGCCTCCCGTCCTGTGTTACCCTGCCACCCACTCCTTACCCTGGCTCCCACTGACTTACCTGCCTCCCTCTGTGTTAATCTGTCTCCCGCAGAGGGCAAACATATTTCAACCATTTAAATTAAACATCAAAACAATTTTTTCTTTAAAGTTGTGGAAAAATAAGGGTTGCTCTAGCATGGAAAATGGATAAAATATTCCTTTTATTGTTTTGGGGTAAGCAGGCTACTAGCAGCAATTTTGGGGGGGCTGAGTCCTTTGACTTGGGGGGGCAAAGTCACCCTTAGCCCCCCCCGCGGTTGACGCCACTGGGCTGGGTTACATAACATTTAGATTTTTTTCTAGAACAACCTAAAGATTATAATTTGCAGAGTACAGGGCACTTAGGCTAGACCTTATAGTATTGCAGAGACAAAAATGGCAAACCTGCTTATGATAGGGTTGGGGGGGGGGTACTAGCTGGGGTATATAATTATATAGGTGGGTCTGGACCACTGATTAATAACATGGATCGCGGAAGCCTTGCTCAGCACGGTTCCAACTGGTACCGCCATCTTGTCGTACACCAAACAAAGCCTTGTTTCTGCGGCATGTCGTTGCTGTCTATCTGGTGTTATCGCCTCCGTCATTGCCAAGTTGTGCTTGCTGTTCTGGCACTGTGTATCACCTAGTCATGCAAGCTGTGCTGCTATGTCCTGTACAAACAGACCAGGACTGGACAGTGGCAACCCATTCTTCTCCACCTGTGAGTAAACACCACACCACAACACACACGCACCCACCCACCACACACACACACACACGCACCACCACACACCCGCAACCACCACACACACACGCACGCACCAACCCACACACCCCACGCACCCACCCACACAACCACACCCACCACACACCCAGACCCCACAAACCACACCCACACCCAAAACCCACACCCACTCCCCACCCAGCCCATCCACTCCTTAATCCATCTACCCACTTCAGTCATCCACCTACTAGTTAAAAAAAAAAATATAGGTGGATATGGTAATACTTTTTTTATATAGGTAGATATAGATATAAGTGTATTTTTTTATACTGTTAACAATTAGTGGGGAAGGGAAAAGCAACCGAGTGGGGTTTTATTACAATGTCATATATTCATTTGATCATAACCGCCTCGGTCTTTTTTCCTGATGCGGTTAGATAAAAAAAAATTCATTGTATCATCCCACTCGGTCTGTTTCCGTTCCCCGCGCTTCCTAACAACGGTGCTTTTCTAATGGAGTGCTTTTTTTTGCGAAAAAAAAAAAAGGAAAAAAAAAATATACCTTGTGGTTAAGTTAGGTTGGGTTTCATTCAACCTATAAGGGTTTGGTTTGGTTTCATTAAAAACCTTTAAAGGTTGGTTAGGTTTTATTAAAACCTATAAGGGTTTGTTAGGGTTTCATTAATATTTTTTTTTTTTTTGGGGGGGGTTGCGCAAAAAAAAACTATTTCCATTTCAACAAAACACCTATTTTTAGGCCCAAAAAAAATATTTTTCTTTAAAACGACCGCGAACTCGCCATTTTTACCAAAAAATTTTTTCGTATCTAAATGAAACCATAGTCGTTTTTGTACACTCAGTCAGAGTTGAACTTGACTACTAGAGTTCAAAAACACCGGGTTTAGAAAATACCCCAAAACATGTAGAAATAAATACTTTCAATTCAAAATACCTAATTAAAAAGGTTTTTTGATTAGGCCAAAGGTTTTTTAAATTTAAACTTCCCGTAATCCCCGAGAGAGCTTCTTGGACACTGTGGGCTCGCGCCGTCCCTGGGGGGGGGCGGTACGGGGGTAGCGCCGTTATAGTGGACGAGAACTGCGCGTTCGCTCATTGGTCCCAACACACCTCGGGGGTTCGCTCATTAGGTCTGTACCAGGATGTATATAGAGGGTAAGAGAGTTCATGGCCCCGGGTTTAGGACAGGGGTCAATGCGATTTTTTTTCTGGAGATGGGGGGCGGGCGCGGCGGGGAGACGAGCATTTGGGGGCCCCGCCCCAAACCAAGACCTCCGTTTACAACAACAAATTTTTAAAAAAGGGTCCAATACTAAAGGTGGGGACTCTTTGAGCCGCCTTGGTGGGGATAAACGTTTTTCTCCGGGTCCCCCCAACGCAATACACTGTCAAAAACGTTTTCGTTAGCCACGTCACTACACACTGGTACTGTTGCCTGGCCC
>JACEEZ010006082.1:0-7500 GCA_016584305.1 Chionoecetes opilio | reverse complement strand
TAAGAGTAACAAGACCCTCCCAGAACTAATTGGCTCGACCCCTCTTTTTAATTTTATTCTCTTACTGTCTTTCTTTATAGGACTCAACTAGCCGGGCTTTGTGTTACCCATTTTTTGTTGTGCCCTTGGCTGTTCCCTTGTGATTGGGAAAAAAAAAAAAAAAAAAAAAAAAAAAAAAAAAAAGGGATTTTGGGCGTTCCATAATATTACCTCTCAACACGGCAAAATGAGTTATCCGGCATGCGCTCGCACCCGTGGTGCCGGATAAACAGGTTCTCCTGTGTAGCGACCTTATGAGTCAATTTAGCTTAAAATGGGAAGTTGGAAAATTAAGTGGCAATAAGCATCGCTATCTAATTTCAAAGAAAGGCCAATTTTGCATGATTAGAGACACCTGGATTATTAATAAGAGGTGTGGGATGGAGGGGAGAAGTTTACCCAGGATACGACAGAAAAGCTGAAAGGCCAATTAATTAAGGATTAGGAAGGCACCTGGGGGTATTGCACGGTTAGATATGGAAAGTTGAGGTCTTGCTGAGGAGTAATTAGAGTGTTTGACGGGAAGTGAGGTCAGGGCTGAGATGTAATTAGAGCAGGTTAGAACTGAATGAGGATGGGGTTGAGGAGGATTAGACCTCATTTGTAAGGATATAAAAATTGACGACAGAAAAAAAATATTCCTTATAGGGAATAAGTTCCAGAAGGAGTGATCCAAAATGATGCTCACGCACTTTGAAACCACAACATTGGAGTAAAAAGAAACATTTATTTAAGGTTTCAAGGCAGATTGGTAACAAAGAACATATAACGTGATGGGCAACTACAGTGAAGAAATTAACTCGAGTTTGCTAACCATTATGAGATTAAAGTAGCAGGACAGTCCCCGAAATGGACTCCAAAGGGCTCTATCATGTATTAACAAGACAGGGATTAGTTTGGGCCGTTAAGGTCAGGATACGGGTGAGTCTTAAATACGGATGAGTGATATGTTTAGTCTAAATGCTTATTTTCTTAAGGTGTTTTTACGGAGGAGGATACACGACGATACCTGATAGTGAACAGATGTTCAAAGGAGCGAGGAGGAAACCTCCACAATGATATTGTGATACTAGGGAAATGGTGGAAAGGGTATAATAAAATGAATAATTTTAATCGCCAGGACCAGATGATTGTATCCCAGGATCTTAAGGAATGCAAGAGGTTTTAGTGGTCTCTAGTGCACATTTTTTAGGAGAATTCTCCCCCGTTTTTTTTTTTTTTTTTTTGGAAAGATAGGCGAATGTGCATTAGTGTGGCGGAAAGATTTTGTTCCCATATTTAGAAGGGAGACAGAGGACTAAGTCAAATTATCGACCTGTTAATTCTAACATCAGTGGCTGGGTAGAACTATGAATCTATTATGCAAAAACTTAGAGATCACTTAGTAAACATAGTTTGATCAATGAGTCACACATGGATCACCAAGGGTAGGTCAATGTCCTCAGCCAATTTATTGAGTTTTATAGGAAGTTTTATGAGACGGCAGATAATGATAAGGAGTATGATAGAATTTATCTGGACTTTAGTAAGGCATTTGAAAAGTACCACAACGAGCGACTCTTAAATCTAGGTTAGTGCTCATGGAAATTATGGGGAAGGTTCTTCTTCATTGATCAGAGTTTGGCTAAGTAATAGGCACAAGGGTTACATTAATGGGTTCTAAATTCTGAATGGGGACTGTGAACAAGTGGAGTTTCCCAGGTCTGTTTTGGGTCCATTACTATTTTTTATTTACATCAACGAATTGGATAGTGGATTAAGCAGTGATGTCAGCAGTTTGCTGATGAACTAAGTCCGGTAGGATTATTGGATCACAGTCTGATGTAAGCATATTGCAGGGACTTAGATAAACTTAACGAGTGGGTGGGCAGTCAGATGGCGCAGATGGAATTTATATTGATTAAATGCAGCGTGTATGAATGTTGGTAAGAAAAAACCCTGGTAAATAGATACCCATAAGCAATTGTATCGCTGAAGATCAGAGGTGAAACAGATCTTGGAGTGAGGGTGAGCCCAGACCTCCAACCTAGGAAACAATGTTTGAGGCCAAATGAGCTAATAGAGTATTAGGATTCATTACAGAAGTGTTAAAAGTAGAAGTGCGGAGTTTATTCTAAGCTTTATCTGGCTCTAGTCAGCCTCACCTAGACTATGGCGTTCAGTTTTTGGTCTCCCATATTACAGGATAAGGAATATAGCCTTGTTAGAAACAGGCAGAGAAGGATGACCAAAATGATACAAGGGATGGCATAACTTTAGTTATGAAGGAGATTAACCAGTTATTAAATACCTCACTCGAGAGGACACAGAGTAAGGGGCATCTGATAGAGTTTTTTAAATGGATAAAGGGATTAATAAAGGAATTTATAAAAAGTTCTTACGGCTTTTAAAACCCGAGTAAACAAGAAGTAATGGATTCAGCTGGAAAAGCGTAGGATTTAGAAAGGAAATAGGAAAAACTGTTCACAAATAGGGTGGTGATAATGGAATAGTCTCAGTAGACAGGTTTTAGTGCGGAGTCATTAGGGAGCTTTAAAGACGGAGCTGATAGGTTCATGGATGGGATGAAAGGTGGATGTCGTATGTTAGGCGGACAGACTACACTGTAGCCTCGCGGCCTCTTGTGCTTCCTTAGTTCTTATGTTCTTAAATGGATCAGAACGGTCTCGCAAATAGTGAGGGCTGAAGCACAACAACAGTTATTCTGACCTCACACGGAAGTACTGCTGGGAACGCAACAAAAGCTACCAAATACCGAAAGTCTGTGAACATATTGAGCGAAGAGAACTCAAAAACACAAGGACCTGATGCAAATGACTCAGGGTTACCATTCTAAGGGTTAAGCGTGCCATCTGCAATTTGCGCTGGATCATCTGTGCCAAAACTGTGAAGCCTTCCGCTTGAACTTCATCTTTGGGAAGAGTGAATGTTTCTCGGGAGCACAATCCAAAGATTTGCTCTTGTGGAAAAAATCCTATTGTTTGGTATTATACATGTTTTATCTATCCCTGTCAGTGAAGGCCAGCCAGGACAAAACCCACTGAGTCATCTAGTTAAGAAATAGCTAGTGCATGGGAATGATGTGAAGAGAAAACCAAGACTCACGATGCATAATGAAGTAAAGAAAACTAGATGACACGCCGCAACAGTGACTAAAAATTGTTAAGGCAAATAAAGATATTGTTGATATATGTATTCACTTTAATTTCAGGTTTTAACTTGGCAGTGCTGTCTATGTAATTCGTCAAGTCAAATCACTGATATGGTACACCAAACAATGTTTTCTAAGGTACATAATTGGTCCCCTATACTTTTTTCACCTCGTCTCCATGCATTGCATTAGTCAATACATAAATCAAACTTCACTTAGCTATGGGCAATCACAGGCGGTTGAGAAATAAATTGGGAGGGATGCAGAGAGAGAAGAATTATGATCTTGTTAACGGGGCATATTGTAACATGAAGAGTAAGCATGTAACTTTAGTTTACATGATGAGAAAAGACTGATCACATTTATAAGGGTGGTCTGTAGGGCGTTGTAAACCGATCCTCCCATCGGGTTGTATCTGTAAGATACATCCGCGTGGAGGAGGCCAAGGGGGCACCCACGAGAGCTTTTTGGCTGGGGCAAGTTGATGTTCCTTGTTCGAGAGCTGCTTGGTATGGAAAGGATCCTGCATGGCACTCGCGCGTGTGACCCCCGGGAGTGGCTTCGTAGGGGTGGGCGAGGCGACCACGCCCCCGGCGTATGTCCCCATGATATATCATGTCCTCCATATGCTTTCCCGTCTCCCCCAGGAATTTTGTCTTAGGTGGAACCAAAGACTACTCTATACTGGACTGCTACTCATTTTGGGCTATTTCCGTGAGGCCAGTGTTGCGATTCCTGCCATTTTTGAACATCACTCCTTTCCCTTTCCTATGGGTTTATCAGTATAGTATATGAGATACCGGTATCTTCGTAAATGTTTGTTCTAAATTTATCAAATAAAAAAGACATTAAAATGCAAATAAAGAAATGCCATTATGAGAGAGTTAAGATATGCATGAACTTATAGCACGTGAAGCTCATCGCCATTTATATTGTGCGAAACACATTTTAGATGCTAGCGATGAGAAAGAAGCGGTTTTCATTAGCTTTAAGTGCTATATTTCGTTTTCTGATAAATGAATCTTATCCATGCATAATTAGCGTTAACTAAAAATAACATCAATCTAGATCGGATAATTACCCGATGGATGATGTTATTTTATTTAGTTACGCTAATTTATTCTGGTTTAATTCATTTATCAGAAAATGAAATATGATGCCATGGAAAGCTAATTAATTCTGCTTTCTATTGATATGTTTGTATGTAAAAGTCGAATGCAAAATAATGCAAATTTGCGATGAGTTTAAGTGAATATAGTTCATGCATCATTTTCTCAGTCTCATAATGGATTTCTTTAGTGTATTTTACAGTTTTTTATTTGATAAATTATAAGAACCAAACTTCACGAAGATAACAGTGTAATCATTTATACTGATATGCCATAGTCTACTTGATATTCATTGACCTTTTTTACCTTGCGCTACGATTGATGATGTTATTTTTTTAGTTAACGCTAATTTTAAGCTGGTGGTAATTAATTTATCAAAAACTAAATATATCAATGGAAAGCTAATGAAATCTGCTTCTTTCTATCGCTACATCTAAAATGTTTTCCTAGCAAAATATTTAATGGCGAAGATTAAGTATATATTGATCATGTGGATGCCATATTTCTTCACTCCCTCGATAATGGCATTTCTTATTAGAGTGTATTTTACTGGTTTTTTATTTGATAAATTATGAACAAACAGTTACGAATATAAACTTATATCATATATACTGATAACCTTAGGACGGGAAATAGGGTTATGATAAATATTGCATGAATTGCAAAACGGCCTCCACTGGTCTCATGGAGCCGGGTGGCGCGGGTGTTAAACAGTAGCAAGTCCTATAGAAGAGTCTTTGGTGGAACGTATACAGTACTAAGTCTCTTATTCCTTCCTTTTTTTTCATCACCAACTCTCCTTTTTTTTTTCAAAAACCCACCCTCTTGCCATACTTCTCAGTTTTTTCCACATTCCTACTACCAGCATCTTCCTTGTTACACCATTACACCCTCCTGTTTCTGATTTCTGTTATCGCCTCCATACATTATATTGACCCTCCCCCAACTGGCCATCCTCATAATCACTCGGCTTCATGTCTATTAACTCATATGTCCTGGTTTCTTGGCTCTCAGGTAGCGTTTCCTTCTGTTAATTGTTGACACTAGCCATTTATATTTGTTTACGATTCCCGCCCATCCTGTTTTCATTTTCCTTGAACTGTCTTCTCCTACTCCTTCTCTTTTAGATACCACTTCTTCAACTTTGTGGCTAAAATCTCCAATAGAATTCAGTATATTCCTCTCGTTCACATTCGTTTTTTTTCTTGCTTTCTTTAACCCCTTGAGGCCTCAGAAACGTAATTTAATTAGTAATTTTGGTACCTTAGAACGATTTTTAGTGACTAAGTAATATTTTATAGATATGACCTGTTTAGTATCCTTGTCGACTAACAATTTGCTATATTAGTTACGTTTCGTAATTTTATGGCTCTAAAACACGAGTTTTTTTATAGCAACGGAAAGATCTGGGCCGTCAAGGGGGTTTAACAGTACATTCAATCTAGCTCTTTCTTCCTCATTCATATCTTTCTTGATCCCATAAAAAATTTTCTTTAATTCTTGCTGTCTGCCAGTTTCCATGCCCTAGCAATATATCCTTGTGCTGTAGTTTTGTGACCTGAACTTAACTTTTAAGGAGGCGTCCATCCCTCCTCATATTGCCTAACCTATGTACGCTTCTATTCTTCTTCTTATCCGTATTTTCTTCTACACTTAATATTTCTTTTGCCACTTATCTTTCTCCTCTTCTCTTATGTTTTTCTTGGGCCGCACATTTTCCCTTTGAGACCAAAATGATGACTTTCTTTGGCCACTGTAGCGCTAACTAATTTTTCCTTTTGTTTGAATTACTTTTACTACTTCTTTAGTCAGATTTTTTCTTTTCATTTTCTTGATCTTCTATTTCTGACGCAAGCTCTCTTGTCATTTTCTTGTTCTAGTCCCCATGTCTTTCTTTCACTTTCATTTCCTCTTGTGTCATTTTCCCATGTCTTATGTACTGCATTAATTTTTTTATCATGCTTTTTCACTACTTATTCGTCGTCTTCTTTACGATTTTGTTCATCCACGCTATTTTTCAAAGATATTATACTTTTTTCCAGTACGACCACTTTCTTTTCTCTTCTCTAGTTTTATCAATCATTTCGTGTACCTACATTTTTCTAGCACTTATCACTCTTCTCTGGTTCGTTTTCCAGCCCTTAATATGTCCTTTTTCTCTTTGTATCAAACCGGGGGTCAAAGAGGTCGTGGCGTGGGGGGATCTTCCCTCTTGTTTACTTCCAATTTTTGCCCTTTTTTAGGCTAATCCATTTGGAGACGAGACTATTTAACTGCATAGCTCTCCACCGGTATGTTGAAGTCTTTCTGGGTCCCTCTGTGTCCCTGTTTGGTCACAGCATCCATCCACAATAGCCAGTTGTGTTAGGAGCTTCTTGAGCGCGGTACACACAAACTGACAACGTGTGTGTGTGTGTGGTTTTACTAGTTGTATTTACCTAGTTGTAACAGACAGGAAAAGAGACTATGCTCGCACTATTCCCGTCTCGCAATCTACTATAATCCAGTTGCCTTGTGAAGTCCTGAATTACTTCAAGCATTAATCACTTTTTGCATCAAGTTTTATCTCAGGCTTCTATGTTTTGTGTGTGTTTGTTTGTGGTATTTACCTAGTTGATTTACCTACATGGTCCCCAACATACTACGTCCGGTTTGTTTACATCGGTGTATTGTGGGATAATCGGGGTCGCTGCGGGTGGACCCTACGAAGGGAAAACTACAGGGGGGGGGGGGACGATGTGAAGAATTTCGTTTTATTTGCGCGAAATTGATATTCCAGGTGCTATATTACGGTGCTGTGTTTCCTCGGCTGACAACACTATAGAGAATGACCTAGTAATCGACTGTGGCAAGGCTTTAAACCAAGAAAACAGAGTCATAACAAGAGCCTCGTCAAAGGTAAGCAACTGGTAGGGTACGTATGTGTCCCACCACTTGCTTATTCTTAATAGAGACTGCTGTGACTGATTTGTCCTGGTTAGAAGCCTTTGCACATCACATCATCTCAGGTCCTCTCTATGTTGTCCGCAAGCACGGAATATACACCTGAATAAATGTTCGCCCAAAACAACTCTAATTTTTTCATCGTCGTAGTCTTCCTTTGTAGGTTTTGTACATATTCATGGTGATATGTTATTATACCTTATTAATTGAGTTCCTTTTGTTGTCTTTCCTCATAATAAGTAGTGGTACCTCTATGGA
>JACEEZ010006081.1:115580-123606 GCA_016584305.1 Chionoecetes opilio | reverse complement strand
CCCAGGGTGAGATCTCGGCATGGGCCTTGAGCTGGGATTAAATTCAGGAGATCATATATAAAATTCAGAGAGGGGCCAGGCCTTCCCTGGGGAACACCTGCTCTGATGGCTGCAACTCAGACTCCCTTTAAACTACCACCTTAGTTGCCTCGCTCTCAGGTGTCGCTGAGGTTGAAGGCGCCCTCACACCTGCAGCGCGTAGCTTTGTGATGAGGGCTGCGTGCCACACCCTGTCGAAAGCCCCCTCAATGTCGAGAGCCACGACAGCAGTGGTCTTACCTTGGTCCGGGGCTGCACCCCATTCCGTGGATAACAGCAGATGCAGGTCTGCAGCTGACCTGCCCGGCCTGAATCCAAACTGATTAGTGTTGAGCAGGTGGTGCCTCTCAAGGTGCTCAGTGACCTCGAAGCCACAAAAGTTTCCAGAACCTTACTGAGCCCCGGGCCCAGAAAGGGACACGGGACGGTAGTTTTTGGCCTCAATCTTTGCATTTTTCTTATGTACCGGGACCACACTACCAATCTTCCATGTTTGTGGCCACCTGCGGGTTTCGTAGCAGTGGTTGAAAAGTGTGGCAAGTGGACGCACCAGCTCCTCGGCACACTGGTGGAGGAGACGGGGACTGACGTTATCCGGCCCCCCTCCTCTCTCCTTCTCTCTCTCTTCTCCCCTCTTTTCTCTCCTCTTCTCTCTCTCTCTCCTCTCTCTCTCTCTCTCGCTCCCCCCGCTCTCTCTTTTTCTCTTCTCTCTCCCCTCTCCCCTCTCTCTCTCTCTCTCTCTCTCTCTCCCCTCTCTCTCTCTCTCTCTCCTCTCTCCTCTCTCTCTCTCTCCTCTCTCTCTCTCTCTCTCTCTCTCGCTCGCTCGCTCGCTCGCTCGCTCGCTCTCTCTCTCTCTCTCTCTCTATCTCTCTTCTCTCTTCTCTCTCTCCTCTCTTTTCTCTCTCTCTCTCTCCTCTCTCCCCTTCTCTCTCTCTCTCTCT
The DNA here is from genome assembly GCA_016584305.1 of Chionoecetes opilio. NCBI lineage: Eukaryota > Metazoa > Arthropoda > Malacostraca > Decapoda > Majidae > Chionoecetes > Chionoecetes opilio. The sequence continues at coordinate 122,626 of JACEEZ010006081.1, read as the reverse complement.
CTCTCTCTCTCTCTCTCTCCTCTCTCTCTCCTCTCTCTCTCTTCTCTCTCTCTCTTCCTCTCTCTCTCCCCTCCCCTCTCCTCTCTCTCTCTCTCTCTCCTCTCTCTCTCTCTCCTCCCTCTCTCATCTCTCTCTCTCTCTCTCTCTCTTCTCCTCTCCTCTCCCCTCTCTTCTCTCTCCACGTCTACTTACAAATGTGAAGGAGCTCTTAATAGCTACTGCCCTTCCTTCTCCTTCTCCTCCTCCTCCTCCCAACACACTCTACTCTCACTTCACTCACGTCACCACAAAACCCTCACATCATCTATCATCACATCACCATAAACAGCCCCTCAAACCATCCTATATATATATTATTCTTGTATGCGAAAAGGTCATTAAAATGGCCGCTTAATATAAGAAAGACCTACAATTTTTTTCTTTCTTTTTCATGGTAAAAAAATTACACTCGGTCCACATTCAAAATCTTATTCCTGGTATCCATTTTTTTACTTTCTTTAGTTTTTAGTTTTTTCTCCACATTTTCTTGCCTCCAACGTCGTTAATATGTTTTATGTTAAGTATTTTGTTACATTTTTTTATATATATATTTCGTTCAAAAACTTAAATTATCCCTTGCACTTTATTACTTATACTTCCTTCCTCCCCTCTTCCCCTCCCTCCCCTCACTCTACCCTCACCTATACTTCCTTCCTCCTCTCTTCCCCTCCCTCCCGCCACTCTCCCTTCAACTATACTTTCTTCCTCCCCTCTTCTTCTCCCTCCCCTCAATCTCCTCTCACCCTTACTCTTGCTCTCACCGCTACACTACATTTTAAAGAGTTTTCACAGTGAGAAGAGATAAATATTGTAGAGTGGATGAAAGGTGGAGAGAAAGTGAGGGAGGAGGAAGAGGATGAAAAACCAGGAAACAAATGATATGATAGTTATGCTGAATATGGAGAGGGGAGAAAGGCAAGGGGGAAAGAGGAGAGAGGGAGGGATGGTGGCAGGAAAGTGAGAGGGAAGAAGGTATTGTAGAGTAGCATACGGCATGTGAATACTATAGAGAGGGAAAAGGAGGAAAGAGGGGGAATGGATGGGGAAAGAGGGAAGGGGTAAGGAGTAAAGGGCTCTAAAAAAGCCGTGGCGATAACCAATGCAGGTAAATGGGTATTTCCCCTTACAGGGAGTGGTATTTCTCGTTCACAGGACAGAGAGAGAGGAGAGAGAGAGAGAGAGAAGAGAGAGAGAGAGAGAGTGAGAGAGATGAGAGAGAGAGAGAGAGAGAGAGAGAGGGAGAGAGAGAGAGAGAAGAGAGAGAGAGAGAGAGAGAGGAGGAGAGAGAGAGAGAGAGAGAGAGAGAGAGAGAGAGAGAGAGAGAGAGAGAGAGAGAGACGCTGTGATGGAGATGGAGGGAGATGACGGAGGAAAGGAAGAACGGGCCCGAGAGGTAAAAGATTGTTGATGCTGGAGGAGGATATAACTGTTATTTCAAAATGTTTACACATAGAAATATTCAATTCTTCAAATTCTGTATATTGTTTTCAATATAGTAAATTTTCCCGTCTGAAAATACAGCAGTGGGCCATCGGCGGGCTGTCGGAGGAAAATTTGCCGCTGGTGGCCGCTGTTCGGCGCTCTAATAATGCCTACGTTGGCCCGCCGGTGATGGGCAGCTGGATCTAATTTCTGGTTGTGGAAGAGCTAACCATATTTAGTTAATTGCATCAAAAACCCAATTTCTTCATCTATCTACTCGAAAAAACCTTCCAGCTTCAAAGAAGTTAGGTGTCCTGTGGCGTATGTGTTCTTTTTTTTTTCTCTTCCTGGCTTGCTCTGTACAGGGGCCTTATCCGCCCATGTATGGAGTATGCCTCACATGTTTGGCGAGGATCCACTCATACAGCCCTCCTAAACAGAGTTGAGTCAAAAGATTTTCGTCTCGTCAACTCCCCTCCTTTGACTGACTCTCTTCAATCCTTAAATCACTAAATGTAAATTTAAATCATAAGGGGGGTTAGCAGGGGTGGTACAAGGGGGTCAATCTCTTTATGATTAATTAATTGGTATGAAGTTTGAGAATCTCTTTCGGGGACTTGTGGCATGGGAATACTGCTCTCTCTCTCTCTTCTCTCCCCTCCTCTCTCTCTCTTCTCTCTTCTCTCTCTCTCTTCTCTCTCTCTCTCTCTCTCTCTCTCCTCTCTCTCTCTCTCTCTCTCTCTCTCTCTCTCTCTCCTCTCTCTCTCTCTCTCTCTCTCTCTCTCTCTCTCTCTCTCTCTCTCTCTCTCTCTCTCTCTCTCTCTCTCTCTCTCTCTCTCTCTCTCTCTCTCTCTCTCTCTCTCTCTCTCTCTCTCTCTCTCTCTCTCTCTCTCTCTCTCTCTCTCTCTCTCTCTCTCTCTTTCTCTCTCTCTCTCTCTCTAATTCATAAAATAGCCTAAATAAAATATTAGTGCATCATTTATATTAATGTACTAATAACTATGGAAATAATGATAACAATAATCACATTAATCATAATAAGATAATATGTATATAAGGTCATATAATAATGATTATAAGAATGATAATTAACTGGTTAACAACAAATTTATTGTCTGTTCTTTTAGCTGATTTAGGACAATTTTGATGTACTGAATCCAAAAATCACATTGATTTTGCTCAATCATGTCAACCTTTTGATCTATCGCCGCATGATGTTTTTTTACGTTTTTGTTTACATGTACGGGTATTTTCTATATATATATGAAATCGTTCTCCGTATACAACACCGTACCTGCAGTACGTAGTTCCACTAATCCAATAATTCCACCAATTCAGATAGTTCCAAGGGTGTGGTCCTAAACAATGTCACCAACTAGGAATTCTTCGGAATCATGATCCCTGGATTTTACAGTCCTCTGTTGTTCTTCCTCTTCTTCTCTTCAACTTTTACTTCTTTACTTGAACACTTTTTATTAAACCCACTGCAGTACTGCATCCCCCTTTGGGATACCTTGTGTGGTGTTGTGTGATATCTGCTATCGTCTTTCCGATAGGCAGACTCCCTTTTCTTGATTCATCGTGCCTACGATACTTCAGTACCATAGAGGCTGCTACAGATCCTCGGTATACCCCTTACCCAAGCACTGACTAACTTCTTCCTACTGCTTGAATTAGGTTGCAAAATTTCTTCTTATTTTTTTAATTAAAACGAATTCTGAAGTTTTTACATGCTCCAATTCTTGACTAACTGGTATTTTTCTTTTGCAGGTGAATGAACTGGATTCGGCCAGAAGACCCTGCAAAAATAAGCCCGATGCATTCTGCTACATCTGCGGCGAATTCCCCGTTGTTCCTAACAGGAATCCAGTCACAAGTTTCATAAAGCGTGCTTACCCTACTTATTTTCGTATGAATCTTGGTGACCAGGATAAAGCTTGGGCGCCACACATGGTATGCAAGACATGCACCGAGTATCTGCATCGTTGGACCAATGGCAAGAACAGTTGTCTGAAGTTTGGAATTCCCATATTTTGGAGGGAACCGACAAACCATGACACTGACTGCTACTTCTGCGCTATTGATGTGATTGGGATCAACAGAAAAAACCGGAGCAGCCTCAAGTATCCTAATCTTGAATCAGCACGTCGTCCTGTAGCTCATTGTGATGAAATTCCAGTACCTGTCTTTGGAGAACTTCCTGACATTAGTGACGAAGATTCCTCCTGTGTTGAAGAAAATGAAGAAGAAGAAGTGGTTCTTGACGATGATGCTCCACATCGTTTTTCCCAAAAGGAGCTAAATGATCTAGTTCGCAATCTCAGCTTGTCAAGGTCCTCTACCGAACTGTTGGCATCCATATTGAAGGAAAAAAACCTACTCTCTGACAGTGCTCGCACCACCTTCTACCGCAACATACATCAAGAGTACCTCCTTTTTTTCTCTGAAGAGAAGGACCTGGTGTACTGTACATATATTGTCCAGCTTCTGCACAGGCTTGGAGTGCCACAGTACCAACCCGAAGATTGGAGACTGTTCATTGACAGCTGCAAGCGATCGCTGAAATGTGTTCTGCTGCACAACGGCAACCAGTTTGCCTCTGTACCCCTCGCTCACTCGACTACACTGAAGGAAAAGTATAAAGCGGTGAAGTACGTGCTTGAGAAAATTCGTTATGATCAGCATGAGTGGTTGATTTGTGTTGACCAAAAGATGGTTAACTTTTTCTTGGGACAACAGTCCGGGTTAACCAAGTACCCTTGCTTTCTGTGCATGTGGGATAGTAGGGACTGAGCTCAGCATTGCACGAAGAAGGAAAAGCCTATACGGGAGGAATTGGTGCCCTGCAGAGCAAGGAGCTTCATAAACAACCCTCTGATGGACAGAGACAGTATACTTTTCCCACCACTGCATATCAATCTTGGCTTGATCAAACAGTTCACCAAAGCTCTGGACAAGGATGGTGGCTGCTTCACATACTTGTGCCACGCTTTTCCAGGATTGACCATGGAGAAGTTGAAAGCTGGCCTCTTTGACGGTCCTCAACTCCGTCAGCTCATCAGAGATCCAGAGTTTGAAAAACTCAATGAACGAGGTGGAACTGGAAGCGTGGAAGGCTTTTGTTCTGGTCGTGAAGAACTTTCTTGGCAACAACAAGGCCAGGAACTACGCAGAACTTGTCACCAATATGCTGACTGCTTTCAGAAACCTCGGATGCAACATGAGCATCAAAATGCATTACTTATTCCCACATATGGATCAGTTTCCTGAGAATCTTGGGATCAATGAGCGACGAGCAAGAGAAGAGAGTCCATCAGGACATGAAAGTCATGGAGACCAGGAATCAGGGACGCTGAGATGCAGTCATGATGGCTGATTACTGTTGGACTCTGAAGAGAGACATCCCTGCCGCTGAGCATTCTAGGAGTTCGAAGAAATAGAAGTTCAAGCCCTGAATTTTGAAATATGATGACCTAACATCCAATGTACATGTACTTACCTATATTAATGTCTACTATTCAATGTACACTAATCAATTTTTGTAACATTTAATTAATTAATTGTGTTAGGAAACAATTTTGTTTCTCTTAAAAACCTATTATAGATGAGAAATATTAACAAAAATCAACCGAAAATGTCACAAAAATGTAATCGATTTAGTCAGAGGATCGGATTATTTTTAAACCGACTTTTTTAGCACAAAAACCTGATCTGATCGAGAGAAACGGATGTCATTTTCGGATTCAGCGGTGCAAAATTTTCCTAAATCAGTTGAACAAATTTAGACAACTTGCACAAAAAAATATTTTGTAACCCATTGATCATAGAAATATGTTGAAATATGTTCATGGGGAAATATGTTGAAATGTGTTTTGGACGCGGCCACTCCACGACGAGACTATAAATATGTTGTGTCGAGAAATAGTATGTCGCCTACTACTGGACTGAACTGTGTAGGCAGTCACCTCACGACGAAACGAAAATTGACGGAGGAGTCGCTCATTCCACGTCGGCCTCGTGTGTCCGCCACGCGGCAAACAGATCCTTGACCGCGTCATGACAACTCCGTCACGCGGGACTTGCAGCCCCTGATATGTATCCTGCGGCGTGCAGGGTCCTGCGTGACCTGCACGGAGTAACGGCCTTCCAGGTAGTAGAGGAAGACCTTCCGAGGCCCCGCCAGTCGCTCCACGTATTTTCGAGGCACGATGAGGCTTCGCCGCACCAGGTGATTGGCCTCCTCGTTCTTCTGTCCGTCAGTGTTCCGTTCTTCAATCTTCTGTGCGGTCTCAGCCGGCAGTGCCCCGCCTGGTGCGGGCAAGGCCAGTGCCTTGCGTGTGCCGTGACCGTCAAAGCGGACGTATGAGTGTTTTCGGGTCATCAGGACGTCATATGTAACACCATGGAACACCACAACGAACACGCGTCGCTGCAGTGGAGAAAATGCCGCTGCCAGACAGCGCCGTACCTCACTGAGACACAGACGACGGCCTGGTTCCTTCAGGACCAGTGCTTTGGTCACATGTTCCCGGCGACGGGGCCATGGCAGGGTGTGCCGGGCCATGGTGACCCCTGCCACCAGGGTTACAGACACACCCACCACCACAACACACACAACCGCCACAAACCACAGCACAAGCATGTTGTGCTCATGTTCTGCCCGCTGGACCTGCCTCTGCAGGCAGGCCAGGCGTCCCTTGCTCCCCACCACCAGGGGCAGCACTTCCTGCCAGATGTCACCCAGGGGGAAGCCGCACTAACCAAGGGGGTCCCTCGGGGAGGCCAGCCACAAGGCGGCAGCCAGGCGCCCCCGCACCTTCCCCAGCAGGGTGGTGTGAGGCCCTGCGTCCCGCCACGCCCGCATCGCCTGGCGCCGCTTGTTTCCCTTGTGCACCAGGCCCACCAGCACGAGGATGAGCGCCACCCCGGTCACCAACACCACCACCACGCGCACCAATCTCAAGATGTTCATGTTTTGCATTTTTATGTGAATTATATATTGTGAGGAAAGAAGTGAAAGGAGCCGTGACGAGGTGTATGCTTTAAAGGGGATGGTAGTGGAGGGCGACCTACCCTGAGTCACAATTGAGTATTCATTTCCTAGCTCTTTCCATTAATTTACCCGCCTTTCTATCCCGTTATCACTTCATTCTTTCTTCACCTTACTACTTCATTCCCATTCATCATTCACTCATTCCCCTCAATCCTATACTCCATAGTGTATCCCCTCTTTTCCTGACTCATTACTTATTATTTATTACTAGAGGGCAAAAATGTCATTAATTATGTATATGTTCACTTAATATAAGAGGAAAATGTTTTGTCCATGTTCCTAAAGAGTATTCTGCGGCAAACAGTAAAAATTATAACAATTACGTTTGGAAAATTTCATAATTTTAAGTGTTCTTGAAGAAAAACCTGTTATGATCAACACATATACGAGCGTGGTAAGATTTTCAAACAGTTGAATTTTTGACTATGTTCCACCACTTCCAATTTTTTCAAATTTTGTGATCTACTAAGGTGTTAGGAATATCATATTACAGGTTTAATTTATGTTGCAATTTTTTTCCATTATGGTGCTT
>JACEEZ010006081.1:108080-110580 GCA_016584305.1 Chionoecetes opilio | reverse complement strand
ACTACCACCACCACCACCACACCACACCACCACCACCACACACCCACCCCCACCACACCACCACCACCACCACCTACACCACCACCACACCACCACCACCACACCACCACCACAACCTGCCACCACCACAACACCACCACCACCCACCACCACCACCACACACCACCACCACCAACACCACCACACCACCACCACCACCACCACCACACCACCACCACACCCACCACCCCCACACCACCACTACCACCGTGCACCACCACCACACCACCACCACCACTGTGCACCACCACCACCACCACACCACCACCACCACCACCACCACACCACCACCACCACCACCACCACACGACCACCACCACCACCACGAAAAAAAAAAAAAAATCAATTTTTTTGTTTACTTTTCTCAAGAACAATTTAGCACTTTCCTTTTTTTGTAAAAAGTAAAGAAAATCAAAGAAGGGGATGGTGAGATAAGGTTTTTTTTTTTTTTTTTTTTTTTTTTTTTTTTTTTTTTTTTTTTTTTTTTTTTTTTTTTTTTTACATTTGTGCCTATATCGCCTGTAGGCAGTGGTGACCCAGGGCTCGGATGGCAGGCTCTGGAGGTTCACTTGAGGGCGGTGTGATGGTTGGTCCTCGCCCGTTGGTGGCGCAGGCAGGTTTCTTATAGTGACGTATGTGAGGCTCATGCCGCCCCCCTGTGTCCTCCGATGCACTCGCAGTCGAAGGCAGAGTTGATAGGCAGGGCATGTGGGTGTTCTTAGGCCACTTGACGGTGCAGAAAGGTTTTGGGTTTCTTCGGGGATCGAACTTGGGTCACCGAGAACGCCAGTCGGAGACTCTAGCCGCTCCGCTATCGCCTCCCCAAAGACGGTGGGTTAGGTCAGGTTGTAACATTAATATTTCAAGGTGAGGATATTTATAAAGTTGACTTTAGCCTGTGCGAGTTTGGACACGTTACACATCTTTAGTGTGGACGTCTATTTCCTAGTTTATTTAGTTAACGCTAATTTATACATGGTGATAATTCATTTATCAGAAAAAGAAATATATAAGTAAATAAATAACATCATCAATCGTGAAAATTACCCGATTGATAATTTTATTTATTTTGTTAACGCTAATTTATGCATGGTTCTAATTCATTTATCAGAAAACGAAATATATCAATAGAAAGCTAATAAAATTGCACTTCTATTGATACCCTTCATGATAAAAGTTGACTCGCAAAGTTTTAAATGGCGAAGAGTTGAAGTGAATATTAAGTTCATGCATATTTCTTCAGAGTCTCGCTATGGCATTTCTTTAGCGTGTTTTACTGTTTTTTATTTGATATTATTATAGAACAAACATTTACGAAGATTACAGTATATCAGATATACTGATAAACCAATTTATATGATAGTTATATGCAGCAAGTGAATGGGCCAGCAGACTGACCATGGGGCCAGTACTGCAGAGTCCAGCGCGCGTAGTTGCGGAGTGTCACATCCAGCTCTACCTTTATCTAAGGTTATGCTTATGATGTGGGAATAGTTGGGTTTTTTTTATAGTTAATTTAGGAACAAAAGAGTGTACGTTTGTTAATTTCAATCCTCTTCTTCCTCCTCCTCGCTCAACTTATGCCCACCAACTAGCTCTTCTTCTTTCCTATATTTCATTTATCTCACCCACTAAAAACTGTTGACGCATTATTAGACGGTGAAATATAACATAATTAACGAATAACGAAAGACAATCATGGGATGTCGCGGAAAATTTCATTAATGTTGTAATGCCAAACCTGCAGAGGCAACGCTGTACAGTTTTTAAGACAATGATTACTGTATTAAGTTAATCTTTTCAGCGTTTTCAATCACTCGTAAACCATCATATACCAGCTTAAAATTGGCAAGCGTTTGGACTTCCCTCCTAGATCACTCAGTTCCAATCGCAGGCACTAAATTTCCAAGCGTTTCAGATCATTGCAGAAATATGGACTCTCAACTCACTCAGACTGATATTCCCGCGCACTTTTGACATTAGGTAAAAAAATATAAAAAAAAATAACCTTGGCTTGAGTCGGGAATGGAGTGCGTGGCGGCTCTTGGTGTAAATCTTATGAAACTCACGAATGGCGGGAGATAAAAGGGGATTTAAAAGATCCATTAAAGGTTTTGATATGAGGCGAGAAATTTATGAGTCCGCCCACCAGCCTATGCCAGATCCCCGAGTGACTGATGGCGGGAAGGTGTGGCCGCAGCAGAGGAACCAGGCGCTCCTGCCTTCCTGGCTTCCTTCCTTTTTTCCTGCCTTCCTTCCATCCTGCCTTCCTTCCTTCTTGCTTCCTGTCTTACTGCTTTCCTTCCTTCCTTCATTCCTTCCTTCCTTCCTGCCTTCCTGCCTTCCTGCCTACCTTCCTTCCTGCCTTCCTTCCTACCTTCCTTCTTTCTTTTCTTATATTCATCCATCCTCGCTCTTTTATTTATTTATTTTTTTATTATTTTTTTATATGTGCCTATAG
>JACEEZ010006081.1:72606-100106 GCA_016584305.1 Chionoecetes opilio | reverse complement strand
GAAAAATCAGGAAAGCAAAAAAACTGTTCATGGATATCTGGAAAAAGAAAAAAACAGACGAGAGAGAGAGAGAGAGAGAGAGAGAGAGAGAGAGAGAGAGAGAGAGAGAGAGAGAGAGAGAGAGAGAGAGAGAGAGAGAGAGAGAGAGAGAGAGAGAGAGAGAGAGAGAAATGAAATAAGAGACAAATGGATGCTAGGAAATGTCTCACCAAAGAAGATATTTTTCCACATATTGCTCACTGGCTGATGGGAAGAAAAAATGGATGCTGGAAGAAGAAGAGGAGGAGGAATACATAGGATTACATAGGAATAACAGACACCAGGAGACCTATTGGTCCATAACGAGGGTATCTGCTGAACTACATACTACTAACTATCAACTACTTGTAAGAAAACAGTTGGAAAATGATACCATGTCCCTAAAGAAGATAGGAATACGGAAGTTTCGTAGTGAAGAATGATAGGATATGAAGTATGCTAACTACAACTACCACTAACACTAATCGATCCGGGGGACTATAATATGAATTCGCAGGGCAATATCAAAACCCATTTACTTTACGGTACCTGTCAAGTCTTTTCTTAACTAACAATAAAATGTAGTTATTGTGCTGGCTTCGACAACCTTTGCTGGTAATTTGTTCCATTGATCAACAACTCTAACATTGAAATAATTTTACGGAGATCTGTGCTGCAACGTTGACCATTCAGTTTTAGACCGTTGTTTCTTGTTGTCACGTGAAAAGAAGGCTCGAATAGGTTCTCTTGATTAATGACATCAAAACCTTTTAGGATCTTAAAGGTTTCTATTAAGTCCCCACGGATTCTACGATCCTTTAAGGAAAACATATTAGTTACCGCAGTCTCTCTTCATAAGATGAATGTCGCAGAGATGGAATTAGTTTGGTTGCTCTTCTTTGAACTGATTCCAATTTGGCTTGATCTTTTATGAAACAAGGCAACCAGAATTGAACGGCATATTCCAAGTGTGGCCTAACCAAGGACGTGTATAATTGTGTCATTACTTTCGGAGTTTTATGTTTAAAGTTGCGTTTAATGAAGCCCAACATCATATTCGCCTTTTTACTGGCAGCTAGGCAATGCGTACTGGTTTTAAGATCATTACTAATGACGACACCTAAATCCTTTTCCTGCTGTACTTCAGTTAACGATTTATTTTGCATTTGATAGTTATATTTGATAATAATATACGTTGCCTATATGCATTACTTTACATGTATCGGAATTGAATTTTAATAGCCATTTATCACTCCAATCTGATAGTTTGTCTAGATCACGTTGTATGAGTTCGCAGTTTTCTCTAGTATATGCTTTACCGCCTAATTTGGTGTCATCTGCAAATTTCGATATTTTAGATACAAGTCCGCAGTCCAGATCGTTAATATATATCAGAAAAAGAGTAGGACCCAAGACCGAACCCTGAGGCACCCCACTAGTAACATCTAACCAATCAGATGCTTCGCCATTTATTACTACCCGTTGTTTACGATTTGGAAGCCAATCGCCAATCCATGAACATAATTGCTCTCCTAAGCCATGTGCCCTTAGCTTGGTCAAAAGTCGCTTATGGGGAACAGTATCGAAGGCTTTCTGGAAGTCAAGGTATATTATATCCGAGGGAATTTTAGCGTCCCAGTTTGAATAAATGACATTAAAAAAATCGAGTAGGTTTGTTAAGCAGGATCTCTTATTTCGAAATCCATGCTGGGAGTTTAGTATTGAGTTATTTTCATCGAGAAAAGACACTATTTTATCCCGCAATATTTTCTCAAATAGTTTAACAATCACAGGACGTTAAACTAATTGGGCGATAATTACTTGCGAGGCTCTTACTCCCGTTCTTGAATATCGGTGTAACATTAGCTAATTTCCACATACTAGGAACATTCTTGGCCATTAGCGATTTATTGAGGATAATCTTTAGTGGAAGCGAAAGTTGACTGTGACATTCGCGAAGTAATCTCGGCGAAATTTCGTCCACCCCCACGGATTTTGCTGGGTCAAGCTTCTGCAAATACTAGAGGATTAGGAGGAGGAGGAGGAGGAGGAGGAGGAGGAGCCTGAGCCTGCCTACTGAACATAACTCTTGCCACTCTTCACGCAAGTCTGGCAAAGATAAAATAGAGACATTGCGCTGTTTACGAAAGAGAATTGTTGTACCCCGAGGAGGAGGAGGAGGAGGAGGAGGAGGAGGAGGAGGCTTTAGTTGGTGTGGAATGTGTTCTCTAAGCGTCATATTATTTCACCAGTTTTTGTTTTGGTGATGGCCTCGCGATGTCTCTAAAAGGCCTGAAGAGGAGGAGGAGCAGGCGGTGAAGGAGGAGGAGGAGGAGGTAGTGGGAGAAAAAAAAGGACGTTTGAGAAGATGGAGAAAGGGAAATGTAGATGTTGTCTGTATATTGGTGTGTGTGTGTGTGTGTGTGTGTGTGTGTGTGTGTGTTTTGAAGGGGGATGAATGTGGTAAGGAAAAATCTTGTATACCGTGTAACTCTCTCTCTCTCTCTCTCTCTCTCTCTCTCTCTCTCTCTCTCTCTCTCTCTCTCTCTCTCTCTCTCTCTCTCTCTCTCTCTCCCTCTCCCTTTCAAACAATCACTATATGTAAAACTCCTTAGCCCTTTTGTTTCCCTCTCTCCTCTCTCTTCCCTTCACCTTCACCAATTCTCTCTCTCTCTCTCATCTCTCCTCTCTTCTCTCTCTCTCTCTCTCTCTCTCCTCTCTCTCTCTCTCTCTCTCTCTCTCTCTCTCTCTCTCTCTCTCTCTCTCTCTCTCTCTCTCTCCCACACAATCATTCTCTTGTTTCCTTTTGTTTTCCTCTCCCACTGTTTATCGCTTTCTTTCCCTCTTCCCCTTCTTCCTCTGAAAATCTCTACATTCCTGTTTCGTTTCGTCCTTTCATGTGTGGAGAGAGAGAGAGAGAGAGAGAGAGGAGAGAGAGAGAGAGGAGAGAGAGAGAGAGAGGAGAGAGAAGAGAGGAGAGATAGTCGTACGTTTAGGGAGAGAGCAGAGGGAAACAGTTGAAGAGAGAGAGAGAGAGAGAAGGAGTTAGAGAGATGAGTGGGAGTACGAGTTAGGGAGAGATGCAGAGAGAGAGGAGAGAGAGAACAGTGAGAGAGAGAGAGAGAGAGAGAGAGAGAGAGAGAGAGAGAGAGAGACCCAATTTTCACTTCTACAGCCTATACAGCCTCATGGAGATTAATTCCACATATACTTAGGCCTATATATTTTAGGCATATCCTTACAACCACAAAAAGAAAAGAAAATCTACTTAAAAATACTTAACACCTCGCATATCATACTTAATTTATGACTATTATTTACTTATATACTACTCTGGGACCCTAACACACACACACACACACACACACACACACACACACACACACACACACACACACACACACACACACACACACACACACACACATCACCATAACACTAAAACGTTCTAGCAATGAACTGGAACAAAATACCCTCGAGAGAAACACGAAGGACGAGGAGGAGGAAGAGGAGAGAGGGGAGGAGGAGGAGGAGGAGGAGGAGGAGGAGGAGGAGGAAACACTACCCTCTGATTGGGTGACCTGACTTCTTAATGACCCAATTATAACACATGAGTTTATACCTTGGATAGTTGACCTGTCGATTAACACTAAGAGAAGGGTTTGGGGTAAGGGGTTGAGGAGGGGGGAGGGGCGTGTGTGTGTGGTTTAGTGTGGAAGGGTGGAGGAGGAGGAGGTGGTGAGGAAGTGGAGGAGGAGGAGGAGGAGGAGGAGAGGGAATAAGAGGAGTAAGAAGAAGAGGAGGAGAGAGAGAGAGAGAAGGGAAGATCAGTATTGTGTTGCCAACGTAGCAATAATTACAAGAAATGAATTCATAACTATGCAAATGTTTCCATCCCGCTCTGTTGAAATGGTTTTATTCTTGACGAGAAAATTATACTAATACTGAGCAGACCGGAACCTTGGTGAGGGAATTTAAAGAAGTTACTCCTGGATACTTCTCTTTCCCCTCCTATACTCCCCTCACGCCTTTCCCCTCACTTCTCCCCTCACGCCTTTCCCCTCACTTCTCCCCTCACGCCTTTCCCCTCACTTCTCCCCTCACGCTTTCCCCTCACTTCTCCCATCACGCCTTTCCCCTGACTTCTCCCCATCACGCCTTTCCCCTCCTTCCCCCCCTCACGCCTTTCCCCTCTTCTCCCTCACCTTTCCTGACTTCTCCCATCACGCCTTTCCCCTCAGTTCTCCTCACGCCTTTCACTCACTTCTCCCATCACGCCTTTCCCTCTCTTCTCCTCTCACGCCTTTCCCCTCACTTCTCCCCTCACTCCTTTCCCTCATTCTCCCCTCACGCCTTTCCCCTCACTTCTCCCCTCACGCCTTTCCCCTCACTTCTCCCCTCACGCCTTTCCCCTCACTTCTCCCCTCACGCCTTTCCCCTCACTTCTCCCCTCACGCCTTTCCCCTCACTTCTCCCCTCACGCCCCTTTCCCCTCCACTTCTCCCCTCACGCCCTTTCCCCTCACTTCTCCCCTCACGCCTTTCCCTCACTTTCCCCTCACGCCTTTCCCCTCCTTCTCCCCTCACGCCTTTCCCCTCACTTCTCCCCTCACGTCCTTTCCTCTCACTTCTCCCCTCACGCCTTTCCCCTCACTTCTCCCCTCACGCCTTTCCCCTCACTTCTCCCCTCACGCCTTTCCCCTCACTTCTCCCCTCACGCCTTTCATTCTCTTTCATACCTTCCTCCTCCTCCCCTTCTGTCTTGCCTTTCTTTGCTCCTGTCTTTCCCCTCCCTTCTCCCCTCACTCTTTCCTTCCCTCCCCTCCCTTCCCCTCTCTCTCCCTTCCCTTCTTTCCCTTCTCCCCTCACACCTTTCTTCCCACTTTCCTTTACATATTGACTTCTCCTTCTCCTTCCCTGCGTTCCTCCCCTATGTTCCATTCTTCTGCATCCAAAGAAACTAAAGTGATGATATGATGGTGATGTATGTATGGTGATGAGAGGGGATGATGATAGGAAAATGGTGGTGATTAGAGAGTGATGGTGAATTTGGTGATGGTGAAGAATATGGGTTAGTGAAGTTACTAAGTAATTTTGTTGTGAAAGAAATTTGTTAGTGAAAATTTTATAGTGAAAAAAAAAAATAAGATTCTTAACATTATTTTCTGTTCAATTTCTTTTTTTCACAATACTCTTTTTTTTTTTTTTTTTTTTTTTTTTTTTTTTTTTTTTGCATGAGTCTTATTTCTTTCTTTCATAATGTTCTTTTTATGTTTACCTAATCGTATAATTACAGGTATCCAAGACAGGTGAACAACGTGTAGAAGCAAAGACAACCACTGACCTCACCCTCACCTCACTACGACAGATGCGCGTGACCTCAATATTGACTTGACCTGACCTGACTTTATGCCACTTGACCTCGCCTATTTATTATTGACCTTCCCTGACCTTCACCTTCTCCCCCCCGTCCCCCTTCCCCCCCTAAATACTGCATCGTGGTCATCCTAGCCTTAATTACCCCCTTCCCCTTCCCCCCCTAAATACTGCATCGTGGTCATCCTAGCCTTAATTACCCCCCTCCCCCCTTCCCCTTCCCCCCCTAATTACTGCATCGTGGTCATCCTAGCCTTAATTACCCCCCTCCCCCCCCCTTTCTACATGCACAATAGACCTTAATACCAAAGTTAATGTCTATGTAATTAAAACTCATGATTACAGTAATTACATAAAAAATCCAGTCATAGTTTGAAGCAATTACAACATTCTTTTTTTTTCATGCTGTTGAATTTGTCTTGACTATAAAAGAGAAATATGATTGATTCAGTAAATTAGCTTTGATTAAAAAAGAAAGTCATGCATTTGGAATTTTTTAAAGAGACAACCAACCTTAATTAAAGATGCATGATTATGTTTCATGATTATAATATGTTCCTTTGCTTTGATTAAAAAATTATTCATGTTTATTCAAAGTTATTCACATTTTTTAAGACTACCCACCTTAATTCACGACTTAATAAGATATGATTTAGTTTCACGATTATAATATGTTGTTCCTTTGCTCTGTTACAGGTAAGCACCAAACTTGTTGTCTAGTAGTGGCTGCGGGGCGGCTGAGGGGCAGGTAAGGCCGCTAATTACCGTTTTGCAGGTATTACGCTCACCTGGATGGGGAAAGTCAAGGCATTTCACCTGTTGGCACCTCATGTTCCCTCCTCTGGTTGTGGTTTTTCTTTCCCTTTTTCCTCTTTTCACGCCTTCAAATATTCCTTCTTACACTTAAACTACTCATATCCTTCTTTTTTGGCATTAAATCAATCATTCAATCAGTTCATTATTTTTTCTTCTCATTGTCACCTCACGTTTCCTCTTGCTGTGTTTTTTCCCCCTCTTTTATTTTCCCTTTTTCATCTCTTTTCGCACATTAACCACTATTTTTTCTGTCACTTCTTTCTGTCAATATGTACAACTCCTTTTTTCTCTCATTGTTACCTCATGTTTCCTCCTCTGGCTGTGTTTTTTCCCCCTTTTTATTTCCCTTTTTCCTCTCTTGTCACACTCTCAACACTATTCCACTTGTCACTCACCCACTTTTTTTATCATTGTTACCTCATGTTTCCTCTGGCTGTGTTTTTTTCCCTTTTTTATTTCCCCTTTTCATCTCTTTTCGCACATTAACCACTATTTTTCCTGTCACTTAACTCCTTTTTTTCTTGTTGTTACCTCATGTTTCCTCCTCTGGCTGTTTTTTTCCCCTTTTTTAGTTCCCTTTTTCCTCTCTTGTCACACTTCCAACACTATTCCACTTGTCACTCACCCACTTTTTTTATCATTGCTACCTCATGTCCCCTCCTCTGGCTATATATTTTTCCGTTTTTCTTTTCCCTTTTTCCTCTGTTCCCTCACGCCAACACTATTCCAACCGTAATTTTTTCCTTTTTCCTCTTTTCACATCTTCAAAACTATTCCACTTGTCACTTAACTCCTTTGTTTCTCATTTTTACCTCATGTTCCCTTTGCGTCCTGTGTTTTTCTTTCCCTTTCCTCTCTTTTCACACCCTAACCACTATTCTTGCAGTCACTTCACTCCTTTTCTTCTTGTTGGCACCTCATGTTTCCTCCTCTGGCTGTGTTTTTTCTTTCCCATTTTCCTCTTTTCACGCCTTCAAATATTCCTTCTTATACTTAACTACTCATATCCTTCTTTTTAGGCATTAAATCAATCATTCAATCACTTAATTATTTTTTCTTCTCATTGTTACCTCACGTTTCCTCTGGCTGTGTTTTTTCCCCCCTTTTTTATTTCCCTTTATTCTCTCTTGTCACACTTCCAACACTATTCCACTTGTCACTCACCCACTTTTTTCCCTCACTGTTACCTCATGTCCCCTTCTCTGGCTGTGGTTTTTCCCCCTTTTTATTTCCCCTTTTCCTCTCTTCACACCTTCAGCACTATTCCTTCTCTCACTAAACCACATTTTTTCTCATTGTTACCGCATGCTCCCTTACTTTGCTGGTTTTTTCCCCTTTTCCTCTCTGTTCACTCCTTCATCAACACTATTCCTCCTGTCACTTAACCACTTAATGTTCTCCCCTTTTTCTTATACCACCTTCATTCCTCCATTCATTATGTATTATCTTCTTATGTGTTACTTTTTCATGTATATCACGAAGGTGGGACTAACAAAGAGGCGTGAGGGAACACAAACAAACGTCCTCCTTGTCTTTGTTTGTCACAGGATTGTCAGAAATATTTGTCGTTTTGAAGTTTGATATTTTTATTGTCGCTTTTTATACCGCATGTTGTGTTTCGTGCAGTGTTCCAAAATATTAAAAACGTAATTTTTCTTATTGTTCGTCACAGCTTGGGTGGTGGTCGAGGGTGACGCAATAATAATAATAGTAATAATAGTAATAATAATAATAATTTGATTTTCACACGAAGGCATACAGTAAAATACTACATAATTATAGAAACAGGAGTAAATTAACGTAAGTACTATAGCAAATTAAATATGATATATACATGTAGGCAACATATACACGTAATGTTTTACCTCAAAACAATTAACACTTTGACATCCGCTCGACACTTCACATCACACGTAAACAATAAACACATCATTGACATAACATTAACCAAACATTTATCATTATACTTATCACATTTATTACCACTCGTTCGCAGCTAATAACGCTATACGTACATACATACATACGTACATACATACATACATACGTACATACATACATACGTACATACATACATACATACGTACATACATACATACGTACATACATACATACATACATACATACATACATACGTACATACATACATACGTACATACATACATACGTACATACATACATACATACGTACATACATACAGTATAATTTGCGGGGCTTTCTGTTACCTCTTTATTGTTTGCCCTTGTCCAGTCCTTTGTGATGTTAAAAAATACATCGCTAATACACCATGGAGAGAGAATAAAATCGTAATTCATACAAACGTTGAATAGCTGGTACGTGTATTTACAGAAAGACCTACCGTCGATTTAGGCTTAAACACGAAAATGTAGGAAATAGATTGTTCAGGAATGATTGGCGTCTACGTATTATAGGGGTGAAAGGAGGAGGAGGAGGAGGAGGAATACAAAGGAAGAAAAGACAGCAACAACCCTACTGGGCCAAACGAGGCTGCCTGTGTGACTACTTTCTACCACTATAGTTTCTACGTGTTAGAGGTAAAATAGCAAAGTTGAAGGAAGAAGAACAAGAGAAGAGAAGAAGAAGAAGAAGAAGAAGAAGAAGAAGAAGAAGAAGAAGAGAAGAAGAGAGAAGGAGAGAGAGAGAGGAGAAGGAGGAGAAGGGAGGGAGGAGGAGGAGGAGGAGGAGGAGGAGGAGGAGAGAGGAGGAGGAGGAGAGGAGAAGAAAGAAGAAGAAGAAGAAGAAAAGCAGCAACAACAAGAAAAAGAAGAAGAGGAGGAGGAGGAGGAGGAGGAGGAGGAGGAGGAGGAGGAGGAGGAGGAGGAATGGGGCGTAGTTGTAGTAATCAAACATTCAGGTCGAGAAGAGAAGTTATGTTGATCTTCAGCCGACGCCTCCCTGACCCCGCCTTCAGCCTCCCAAGATTTGATTAGTTTCCCTTTGCTGCGGCCTATTCACGGGGAGGCAGGGGGGGGGGCAAAGGCGTTGAGGAGGAGTGAAATTACCCCTCCCCCTTCCCCCCCTCCTCCCCAGAGTCTTATTAAGCCGTTGAATGGATGATAAAGATGAGCGTGAGGGACTAGGAGAAGATTAGGGCGGAGAAATTTGTTTTATGATGAAGGAAAAGAGCATGTTATCTCTCTCTTTCTATCTATCTGTGTATCTCTCTCTCTCTCTCTCTCTCTCTCTCTCTCTCTCTCTCTCTCTCTCTCTCTCTCTCTCTCTCTCTCCCTCTCTCTCTCTCTCTCTTTAACTGCTATACATTTCGAGGAAATTGATGTTTTGTGAAAAAAAATAAAGAAATGTCATTTCTGAATTATTTACTTTCTATTATTATTTCATTATAGCTTGAATGAAAGGTCTTCTTTGCCTGCTCAATTTACTATCCTATGCATTTTTTGCTTGCTCTGCAGCGTTTTTGAGTTATTAAAAAGAATACAAAATTCTTAGAAAATCCAAAAAATTCCAAAGGGCCCTGCAGATTTAGAAGAAAATTTTCACATCTCAGATTCTCATGAAAATTGGTCCCTAGCGGCTTTGAGTCATGCTGAACACGAATCTGGACTCAATTTTGTGATTACTCCAACGCTAAACCCTATTTTGACCTATTAAGTGAGAAAAAAGGGAGAGTGAGAGAGGAAATATCGATACGACACACATAGGAGGACAAGGAGGAGGAAAAGAAGAAGGAGGGAGGGAATGATGGAGGAGGGAGGAGGAATACATAGGAAGAACAGATGCCAGGAGACCTATTGGTCTATATCGAGGGTATCTGCTGAACTACATACTACTAACTATCAAACTACTTGTAAGAGAACAGTTGGAAAAGGATGCCATGCCCCTAAAGAAGATAGGAAGGAGGAGGAGGAGGAGAAGGAGGACAGTAAAGAGGGAAGAGTAGGCGAGAAGGAAAGAAAGAGTGGGAAGGAACTGTGATGGGAGAGTGACATGAAGTAAAATGAGGTTATGGAAGGATATGGAAGGGGAGGAGGAGGAGGGAGGAGGAGGAGAAGAGAGGGAGAAGGATACAAGAGGAAGAGAGAACGAGTTAATGGGAGAGATAATAACTTCATGTTTTTGTTTAGTCTCCCTTAACTTTCCTCTCTGTTCCATATCACCTTTCCCTATGTCCCTCTTCCTCTATTTCACCCTTCCTTCTCTCCTTTCTCCTCTCTTCCCTTCCTTTTTTTAACTCTTCCTTCTCTCCTTTCCTCTCTTTCTCTTCCTTTTTTATAACTCTTCCTTCCTTCCTTTCTACCCCTCTTCCTCTATTTCACTCTTCCTTCCTTCCTTTCTCCTCTCTTCCCTTTATTTTTTTAACTCTTCCTTCTTTCTTTTCTCCTCTCTTCCCTTCCTTTTTTTAACTCTTCCTTCTCTCCTTTCCTCTCTTCTCTTCCTTTCTTATAACTCTTCCTTCTCTTATTTCTCCTCCCTCCTTTATCTTCCTTTTAACCCTTCTTATCTCTCCTCAACTTCCTCCTTCTCGTTCCTTCCGTCCTTCCTTCTTTCCTTCCTCCTTCCTTCCTTCCTTCCTTCCTTTCTTGCTTCCTTCCTTCTTTCCTTCCTCCTTCCTTCCTTCCTACCTTTCTTGCTTCCTTCCTTCTTTCCTTACTCCTTCCTTCCTTCCTTCCTTCCTTCCCTTCCCTTCCCTTCCCTTCCCTTCCCTTCCCTTCCCTTCCCTTCCCATCTCTTCCTTTCCCTTCCTATTCCTTTCCCTTCCTCCTTCCTTCTCTCTCCTTCCTCCCTTCCCTTCTTCCACTCTTCCTTTCCTTTCCTCCTTCCCTTTCCCCCCATCCTTCCTCCCTCCACCCATCCATTCCAGTAATTCCACCTGCTCCACCTATTGTCCCCTCGTTAGTGGTCCCAGGTGGAATTTCCGAGGCTCTCCACTTACCTGAGATTCCACCTGTTAATTGAGCCAAGGTGGTGATAGTGGAATAGTGGATAGATGTAGAGGCAGGTGTGTGTGTATGTGTGTGTGTGTGTGTGTGTGTGTGTATGTGTGTGTGTGTGTGTGTGTGTGTGTGTGTGTGTGTGTGTGTGTGTGTGTGTGTGTGTGTGTGTGTGTAACTGTAGAAGGAAATTTTGTGGTGATCTTTTTCTTCATCATTTGTCTGCAACTCCTCCTCCTCCTTCTTCTTCCTCCTCCTCCTCCTCCTCCTCCTCCTCCTCCTCCTCCTCCTCCTCCTCCTCCTCCTCCTCCTCCTCCCTGCTGTCAATACAAAGGGCGGACAATAGTGTGGGCGTGACAGGACCTGCTGGAGCGCCGCCCACGCTGTACGCCCGTGATGGATGCTTCCCTCACGCCCACAACGCTGTCTTCAGGTGTTTTGTTGTGGCCACGGGACGCTCTTTGGTACAACACGGAGTTCTATGCATATATCCTTCCTTCTTTCCTTCCTCCTTCCTTCCTCCTTCTTCCTTCCTTTTCCCTCCTTCCTTCTTCCTTCCTTCTTCCTTCTTACCTATACTCCCTTCTTTCTCTTCCTTCTCACCTAGTACTCCCCTGTTCCTCTTCATTCTCTTGTTCTTCACCTTTATTCCTCTCTTCTTCCTCCTCCTCTTCTTGTTTCCTGTTCCCTCACTCCCTTCTCTTCCCTATACAATTTTTTATTTTACCTTCACCCTATCTCTACCTCCTCCTCCTCCTCTTCCTCTTCTTCCTCTTCTTCTATCTCCCTTTCTCCTTCCCCTACACCTCCTCTCCTTCTCCTCCTCCACCTCCTCCCTCCTCCTCCTCCTCCTCCTCCTCCTCCTCCTCCTCCTCCTCCTCCTCTCCTCCTCCTCCTCCTCCTCCTCCTCCTCCTCTTCCTCCTCCTCCTCTCTTCATCTCCTTTCTCCTTCCCCTACCCTCCTCCTCCTCCTCTCCTCCTTCTCCTCCTCCTCCTCCTCCTCCTCCTCCTCCTCCTCCTCCCCCCCTCCTCCTCCTCCTCCCTTCCCTACCCCTCTTCCTTTTTTTGACACACATCCTGGCCTCCTCTTCCACCAACTTACGACTTTGTTTTCCCTAGAAGCTTGTGATGTTCTCCTCCTCCTCCTCCTCCTCCTCCTCCTCCTCCTCCTCCTCCTCCGCCTCCTCCTCCTCCTCCTCCTCCTCCTCCTCTCTCCTCCTCCTCCTCCTCCTCTCCTCCTCCTCCTCCTCCTCCTCCTCCCCCTCCTCCTCCTTTCCTATTTTATTTCTTATCTTTTTGTCGTTTTCCTCTTCGCCTCTTTTTTTTATGATTTATATTTTTGCATCTTTTTTTTTTCTTCTTTTTTTCCTCCTCGTAATATATTTCTTTCGTTGTTATTAATGATATTGTGTTTACTTCTTTGTCATCTCATCATTATCATATCATCATCATTATCTCATCTCATCATCATCATTATCATCATCATTCCAAGACAATGAATAATCTGCTGTGAATTGTGTTCAGATAATATTTTTTTCTTCTGAAGACACAGAGAGAGAAGGATAATGTACTTGAGAGAAAAAGAGAGAGAGAGAGAGAGAGAAGAGGGGAGAGAGAGAGAGAGAAGAAAAAAAAAGGAGAGAGAGAGAGAGAGAGAGAGAAATGTACTTGAGGAGAGAAAAAAAAAGAGAGAGAGAGAGAAGAGAGAGAGAGAGAGAGAGAAGAGAGAGAGAGAGAGAGAGAGAGAGAGAGAGAGAGAGAGAGAGAGAGAGAGAGAGAGAGAGAGAGAGAGAGAGAGAGAGAGAGAGAGAGAGAGAGAGAGAAGAGAATGTACTTGAGGAGAGAAAAAAAAAGAGAGAGAGAGAGAGAGAGAGAGAGGAGAGAGAGAGAGAGAGAGAGAGAGAGAGAGGAGAGAGAGAGAGAGAGAGAAGAGAGAGAGAATGTACTTGAGGAGAGAGAAAAAAAAAAGAGAGAGAGAGAGAGAGAGAGAGAGAGAGAGAAGAGAGAAGAGAGAGAGAGAGAGAGAGAGAGAGAGGGTATTATGGGTTTATTGATGCTATGGTGAATGATCTCTTCGTTTAATTAGTGATGATCTGGAGTCATTTTCCTGTCCAATCAATGTCTCTTATTCGACGCGGCCTCGACTTAATGAATCAAACCATAGGCGAATAATAAAGAAATTGAATCCACCCTTTTCCCTTAGGGTTAAAGAGACACCCTTTTCCTTTTCTGGCCCTCTTATTTTCTCCCCTTTTTTCCATATTTCTGTTTTCCCCTCTTTCTTAATATATATATATGATTTTTTTCCCTATTCCTTCCTATATTTTTTTGTATTTCTCCCCTTTTTAGTATTTATTTTCCTCCCTTTCCCTTTCTTTTTAACCCTCTCTTCCCTTTCTTTTTCAGACTTTTCCCATCATTTTTTCCTCCCTCCTTTCTACCCGCTCTTTCCTCTCTTTTCTTCCTCTTCTGTCTTCCCCTTTCCTAGTCATATTTTATTCTTTCCTTCTTTTAATCGACATTTTCACCCTTTTCCTTCCCCTTTTTCTCTCTTCCCTTCCCTTCTTCCATCTTCCCTTCCCATCCAACTTCCCTTCTTCCCTCCTACCCTTCCTTCCCATCCTTCCCTTCTTCCCATCTTCCTTTCCCTTATTCCCATTCTCCTTCCCTTATTTCCCACCCATCTTCCCTTCCCATCTTCCCTTCCTTCCCATCTTCCCATCCTCCTTCCCTTCCTTCCCATCTTCCCATCCTCCTTCCCTTCCTTCCCATCTTCCCTTCCTTCCCATCTTCCCATCCTCCTTCCCTTCCTTCCCATCTTCCTTCCCTTCCTTCCCATCTTCCCATCCTCCTTCCCTTCCTTCCCATCTTTCCGCCCTTCGTGACGTCTCATCTCGTTCATTCCATTAATTACCTCTGCGCTCCCCTTCATTCATTAATATCTCCCTTCACAGCATCCCTACACTCCTTAATCTTCTTCCTTCTTCCCCTTCAATCAGGTCGCCTCCCTGTCACCCTGTCACCTTGTCTTCCCCTCAAATCATAGAGCGAACCCTGTCAACCTCTGCCTCTTGATTTTCTTGTTTTTTTTATTCTTCTGGCTTTTTCTTCTTTGTATTTTTGTTGTTTTCTATTTTTTTTCTTCTTTTGTATTTTTGTTGTTTACTATTTTTTCTTTTTGTATTTTTGTTGTTTTCTATTTTTTTTCTTTTGTATTTTTTGTTGTTTACTATTTTTTTCTTTATTTGCATTTTTGTTGTTTTCTATTTTTTTCTTTAGTATTTTTGTTGTTTTCTATTTTTTTCTTCATTTGTATTTTTGTTGCTTTCTATTTTTTTTCTTTTTGTATTTTTGTTTGTTTTCTATTTTTTTTCTTTATTTGTATTTTTGTTGTTTTCTATTTTTTTTCTTTTATATTTTTGTTGTTTTCTATTTTTTTTCTTTGTATTTTTTGTTGTTTTCTATTTTTTTTCTTTATTTGTATTTTTGTTGTTTATTTATTTTTTTTTTTTTTTATTTTGTTTTTTGTTTTTTTTTTAATTTTTTTCTTTGTGTATTTTTTTTGGGTTTGGGGCTATTTTTTTTTTTTTTTTTGTTTCCCTTTCTGTTTTTTTTCTTCGTATTGTTGTTAATGGTATTGTATTTGTTGATTTTTTTATCTATCTTTTTCTTCGTCTATTTGTTCTTTTCTTACTGGTTGTTTTCTTACTTGATTTTCTTGTTTTCAATTTTTTAATATTTTTTTTTTATTCCTGTTTTTTTCGGGTTTTTTTTTCCAATTTTTATTTTGATTCCCTTGCTGTTTTTTCTTCATGTTGTTGTTGTTGTTGTTTTCTATATTTTTTCATTCCTCTTCTGTTGTTTTTTTTCCTTCGTATTTTTGTTGATTTTAATATATTAGTTGTTGATTTTTTTTGCTTTTCTTCTGGTTGTTATTATTATTGTTTTGTTATATTTATTGGTTGATATTCATAATTTTAATTACTGTGGTGGTTTTTTTTAACCATCATTATTTTTACCTCGATTATTTATTCTTTTTTTCAATGTGTTTGTTCCAATTTTTTTTTGTTTTCTTATCTCTATCATAATTTTTTTTCGTAACTTTTTTCTTTATTTTTTCCCTTTCCCTTCAAAAACTTTTTTTTTCAAATTTTAAACCTTTTCTTATCCACCTGTTTTTTTTCCTCCCTTCCCCCCTCCTCCCCTCCTTTCCCCCCTTTCCTTCCTCCCCTTTTCCCCCTCCCCCTAACTTCCGTTTTCCTATTTCTTTTAAGGACATGGTATCTTTTTCCAAAAAGGGTTTTCTTAAAAAATAGTTTGTAGTTAGTATTAGGGATTTCAGCAGATACCCGCCCATGGACCCAATAGGTTCCTGGGGTCTGTTTTTCCCTATGTAATCCTCCTCCCTCCGTCCTCCTCCTCCTTGCCCTTTTTTAAAAGATGTCTAAACCTTTTAAAACAAATTCCCCCTTTTAAAGGGGTTATATGTACCCAGTGTCTCTCTCTTCTCCTCTCTCCCCTTTTTTCTCTCTCTCCCCTTCCTCTTCCCCTCTCTTCTCTTTTTCTCTCTCTCTCTCTCTCTCTCTCTCTCTTTTCCTTCTCTCTCTCTTCCTCTATTTTCCCCTCTCTCAAAGCAAACGCCCCCCCCCCCTACCCCTTCTACACACCCCCTTCTCTCCCCCTTTCCCCTCCTCTTTTTCTCCTCCTCCTCCTCCCCCTCCCCCCTTTCCCCCCCTCCTCCTCCTCAAAAACGAGGGAGCGGACGGCGGTAGAAAGCATCACCTTAACCCCTTTTTTAAACCCCACAGAACGCTGGGTCACGCCCCTTTTCCGCAAATCCCTAATCAAATTTAACTTAATCAAGCGCCCCTGAAAAAGGGGAAACCGTAAAACGCCCTCCCCCCTTTTTTAAAAACCCTCACGAAAGGGTTTCCCAAAACTATAAAGGGAAAAACTTAAATTACTCTCAAAAATGCCAAAAGCATTTTTTTAAAAGGGGAAAAGAATTTTTAGCTTTTTACGTTTTTGGGCCGAAACGCCAGATATCGTGTATAACTGAGATTTGGGTCAACACAAAAGAAAAAACATTTTTTTAGCTTGAAATAGCCATTCCAGGCTATAAGAATTCCAAAATTTGGGCCCCACGCATAAAGAGGGGAGGGTCATTCTTTATTTTAAAAGGGAAAATTTGCAAGCAATCAAAATTCGATAAAGTAAATAAAAAACATTATGACTCAGTCTACGCAAAGATTAAAAAAAAAACGGTAAATTCCCCTAACTTTGGGGGAAAATATCGTCCTCCCAAATCTAATGCCGGAAGAAAGATTGCCCCCTGTATGACGGGGAAAAAGCCCTTTGGTAAAACAATAATAACGATACAATTATTTGTGGAGTTTTTTAACCTCCCTCATATAAAACGGGAAAAATAAAAATTTTTGGCCTGATAGAGAAGGGTATGCGATTGCTTGATTGGTGAACGAATTTATTTAAACCCAGGTGGTCCGTGAGCCTAAAAAGGGATAAAAAAGTACCCTAGTTTTATTTTCACTACCGACATTATTTTTATTGATTACGGATTTAGGTGAACTTTTGGAAAAACAGTGACACAGGAAAAATTAAAGATGGGGCAAAAATTTGGCAAGAGCACACAAAAAAATGGGGTTATTAGTCCCAAATTATAATAAACCCAATTTCACGAAGATCATCAGGGGTACTGGGCAAATTTTAAATTTGGATTGACTACAAAAGGGTAAAAAACCCCAAAAACATGGGGTAATGTATTCATTTAAAAAACTCCAATCCGGGGGGTGGAAAAACATTTTCCCCCAGGGTAAGAAAACTTTGAATAACAAAAAAGGGCCCAAGTTGGATGAATAATAAAGACCAACAAATTGGCAGAAAAGCGCCGGAGCGTATAAAGTTAAAAAAAGATCAAATGCAGACTGCGATTCTAGAGAATACAATGAGGGTAAAACGTCGCTCCCCAAAGGATAAATTTAAGTCTAAAAAGCGCGGGTATGAAAAAAAATTTGAAAAAAGGAATCCAAAATAAACCCCCCCGGGAAAAAAGGTTTTTTCAATGGGTTCGAATAAGAAAAACAAAAAACCCAATATTGGGCCCAACTAAAGATAATAATAATTTATCTTGGTAAATGTTTAAAAAGGGAGATGGCGTTCGTACTAAATAAAATCCCTTTAAGCGGTATTTTTTTAAAGAAGACAAAAAACCCCAATACCAAACCCAGTAAACAGGGATGCAGGACTCGAAAGGGATAGATTTGGAATAGGAGAAAATAACAGTAGCAAAATATAAAAGTATTTGCTAAAATTTGGGACCCACCCAAAATCCGGGGGGTGGAGGGAAATTTTCCCGCGACTCCCTTCGCGAATTTTCCACAGTCAACTTTCGCCCCCCTTAAAGGTTTATTTTCAAAAAATTTGCTATTTTTGAAAAAATTTTCCTTTTAGTATGGGGGAAAGGGGTTAGCAAAGGGTTACCCCAATATTCAAGAAAGGGAGAAAAGAGCCTCGAAAGTAATTATGGGCCCAATTATTTAAAAGGTCCGTGATTGTTAAATTTTTGAAAAATATTGCGGGAATAAAATATTTGTCTTTTCCGATGAAAAAAAACTCTACTAAACCCCCCAGCTGGATTTTTGAAAAAAGAGTCCTGCTTTTAAAAAACCTACTCGATTTTTTTTTAAAGTCATTTTTTTCAAACTGGGACGCTAAAAAATTTCCCCCGGGGTGTTAATATACCTTGATTTTTTTAGAAAGCCTTAGAACAGTTTTCCCCATAAGCGAATGGGTTTACCCAAACTAAAGGGGACATGGCATAGGAGGAGCAATTAAGTTAAAGGATTTGGGGATTGGGTTTTTAAAAACGTTAAAAAAACGGGTTTGAATAAATGGGAGGATTGGGTTTGGGTTAAAATGTCACCCAGTGGGGGGCCCCAGGGCTCGGTCTTGGGTCCTACTCTTTTTCTGATATATTTTCAACGATCGGGGTGCGGACTTTTTATCTAAAAAATTTAAAATTTGCAGATGACACCCAAAATTTGGCGGTGAAAAACAATATAGAGAAAACGCGAACCCTTTCAAAAATTGATCCGACAAACCCATCAGATTTGGAAATGAAAAAATGGCTATTTTTAAAATTTAATTTCCCATAAATGTAAAGTAATGCATATTTGGAAAAAGATAACCCCAAAATAAAATATCAAAGCAAAATTTAAACGTTAACTGAAGTACCCGCAGGAAAAGGATCTAGGTGTCAAACAACAGTAATGATTTTGAAAAACCCGTTCGCATTTCCTAGCTGCCCGTAAAAAAGGCAAAAATGTGTTTGGGGTTTATTAAAAATTTAAATTTTTAACATAAAACCCCAAAGTAAGGGCACAATTATACACGTCCTTTTGGGTTTGGGCCCCATTTTGGGAAAATTCCGTTTAATTCTGGCGCCCGTTTCTTTAAAAGGGGTCAAGCCAAAAATTTGGGAAACAGTGCAAAGAAAGAAGGGGAAACCCCAAAAAAATTCCCTCACTGCCCGAAATTCATCTTAGGGAAAAGAGGGCTGCGGAAACTTAATAGTTTTTCCTTAAAGGATCGAGAATCCGTGGGGACTGAAAAGAAACCTTTTAAAATCCCAAAAAAGGTTTTTATGTCATTAAAACAAAAAGGACCTTTTTCGAGCTTAACTCAAGTGACAACAAAAAATTTGGTTTTTAAAAAAAAAAAAGGTCAACGTTGCATCAACCGGGTCTCCCCTTTAAAAAAAAAATTTTAATGTTAGGCGTTGATCGATGGAATAAGTTACCAAACAAATGTTGTCGGAGCCAACACAATAAAATACATTCAAAAACGACTTGACGCGCACTGTAAAGTAAATGGGTATTGATAGGCGAATTCGTATTAGTCCCCCCTATCGAAAAGTTGTAGGGGGTAGTGGTAGGGTTTTAAATTAGTATTTTTCATATCCTTCATTCTGCACTTTGAAAAATTCCATGTTCCTTTTCCCTTTAGGGCAGGTATCATTTTTCCAAAATGGGTTTTTTTACAAATAGTTTATAGTTAGTAGTATGTAAATTCAGCAGATCCTTTGTATGGACCAAAGGGTTTCCGGTGTCTGTTACTCCCAGGGAATTAAAGTAATCCCTTTCCCACTCCTCCTTTTTTCCCCCCCCCCCGATCTTAATAGGGGGGGGGGGCCCCTTGGGGGGGGGGGGGGGGGGGGTCTTATCGAAATCCCCGGATACGTCACCTAAATATTTGCCCCTAATTTCTTTTTCGAAAAACGGGTTTTTTGAGGGCAACCCACATCTTTGGGTTTCCCTCATCTATGTTTCCTTTCCTCTCTCTCTCTCTCTCTCTTCCTCTCTCTCTCTCTCTCTCTCTCTCTCTTCCCCTTCTCCCCTCTCTCTCTTCCCCTCTCTTTTTCTTTTCTCTCTATTACTGTATCTCTGTATGTCTGTCTGTTCTTGTTTATTTTTTTTCTCTCTTTATCACCCCTCCTTTTTTTTTCTCCCCTCTTGTTGCCGTCTGTCTTTTCTCTCTATTTCTCGTCTGGTCTGGGCTCTTTTTTCTCTTTTTCTCCCTGGGTTTCTGTCTGTCTCTCCCCTCCACTGTAGAGAAAAGGAAGAGAAAAAGAGAGGGGGGGAGAGGGGAAGAAGGGGAAAAGAGAAGAAAGAGGGGAGAGAGAGAGAGAGAGTTAGGGGGGAAGGAAATATATAAAAAAGTAAGAAGCCGGATTTGAAAAAAAAAATTAACATTCCTGCAAAATATAAACAAAGTGTCGCGGGAAAAAGTTATTTTTTCCTGCACACAACATTTCACCGAAAGGGAAATTCGGGCACACTTTTTGGCCCACACAAGTTATGGAGGAATGTTTTTTTGTTTTTTTTGCGCAGCTGAGTCCCCGAGGCAGACATTTTTATACCCGACAATTCCGCGACGGTAATAACAGTAAGGATAATATAGGTAACGAAATTTGTAGTAATGATAATAGTGATAATAATAATGATAATGATGATAACAGCGAAATTGATTATGGCGATAGTAATAATATGAAAAATTTTTTAAACGGGAAAAGATAGTATGATAATAAGTAATAATTTATAAAATGAAATAATGATTTAAAATAGTTTAAAATAGTAATAATATAATTTCAATAGAACCGGGGTAACAATAAAAATTAAAAAATGATACTATTTAAATTTCCCCTTTTCCCCACGGGGGCCCCATTTTCCACCTTTGGGGGCCCTTACCAAACCCTTTATCCCACCTTGGGGCATCCAAACCTTTTTCCCCCACCTGTTTGAGGGGGAAAAGGGAAGCCCGGAAAAGGTTTGGGGGGGGAAGGGGGGTTTTCTTTTTTTTTTACCTAATTTTAAACATTTTCGTTTAATTTTTACTTACTTTATTAATTTTTCTTTATTTATTTTTTAAATTTTTTTATTCTTTTTTTATTTTTTTATTACTATATTTCTTTTTTTTACTTTTAATTTTTCTCCTGAGGGGTTTTGGAAAAGTTTGTTTTTCGCCCCTCCTTTTCTCCTTTAAAAATTTTTCCCCCTTTTTTGGTTTTTGGTTTCCCCCCTAAAATTTATCTCTCTTCTTTTCTTTTTTTTTCTTTTGGGAAAAATTTTTTTCCCTTTTTTCCCCCTTCTCTCTCTCTCTTTTTCCCCTCTTTCTCTTTCTTTTTTTTTCTTTCCCCCCTCTCTCTTTTCCTTTTTCCTCTCTTTTTTTCTCCCCTCTCTCCCTCTCCCCTTTTCTTTCTTCCTTCTCCCCTCCCCCCTCTTTTTGCTTCCCTTTTATCTTTTTCTCTCTTTTCTTCTCTCTCTCTCCCCTCTCTCGCTTTCTCCTCCTCCCTCTCTTTTCTCTCTCTCCCCCTCTCCCTTTTTCTTTAACCCGGCAATTTGGGGTTTTCCTATTTTCTCTTTTTTTACGAACGTTGGGGCGCTATTTAAGGAATTCTCTCGGTGTTTTTTTTCAAGCGTGTGAATGCAAAGTTTTTTTAATCGATACGCCCATTTTCGGTAACTATTGTTTTGGTGTTGTTGTTATTATGTTCTATTATTAGCATTATCTATTTTTATATTTTTGAGCCTATGCCTATAACGCCTGTAGGTCTATTTCTGTTTTTGTTATTTTTTGTTTGCGGGCTGTGATGATTGGACTACTACTACTACTACTACTACTACTACTACTACTACTACTACTACTACTACTACTACTACTACTACAACCACTACTACTACTACTACTACTACCACAACCACTACTACTACTCTTACTACAACCACTACTACTACTACTACTACTACTACTACCACTACTACTCTTACTACAACCACTATTACTACTACCACTACTACTCTTACTACAACCACTACTACTCTTACTACTACTACTACTACTACTACTCTTACTACAACCACTACTACTACTACCACTACTACTCTTACTACAACCACTACTACTACTACCACTACTACTCTTACTACAACAACCACTACTACTACTACTACCACTACTACTCTTACTACAACCACTACTACTACTACTACTACCACTACTACTCTTACTACAACCACTACTACTACTACTGAGAATAATATTGAATTCTTCTCAAAAAATATATAAACCCTAAAATCACACAGGCTTCTTTAACTACTCATCCTTTCTTCTTATTTTCAAGTCATTATATTATACATTTATTCAATATTTGCGGGACTTTTCCTTCACGTTTCATTTTCCATTCCTCTCCTCCTCGTCCTGCCCTTCTTCCACCATTTGCCAGGCGACTGCTCAACTTTTGTTCGAATGCAACTGAGGGAGGAGGAGGAGGAGAAGAAAAGGAGGAGGAGGAGGAGGAGCAGGAGGAGAAGAAGAAGAAGAAGAAGAAGAAGAAAAGGAGGAGGAGGGGAGCGAGAAAGGGGGGGGGGAGGGAGGGAGGAGGAGGAAGGAGGAGGAGGAGAAGAAGGAGAAGAAGAAGAAGAGAAGAAGAGAAGAAGAAGAAGATGGTGAAAGGTCTTTTCCTTCTCTTCACCCATTTCAATTTGCAATAACTCCCTTCCTCCTCCTCTCCTCTCCTCCTCGCTCCTCCTGCCTCCTCCTCCTCCATCCTCCTCCTCCTCCTCCTCCTCCTCCTCCTTTCCCTTCCATCAATGTCGCTCTATAAGGAACGGCAGAGTAAATGAAGGATAAGTAAATAATATAAAGATGATGACGAATAGAAATACACGTGTTTCTGTACTCTGAACATGTGTATTTATAATTTTCTATTTTTTCTATAATTCCTCCTTTTGATTGTAGAAGTAGTGTTTGTGTGTGTTGTGTGTGTGTGGTGTGTGTGTGTGTTGTCACGCGTGTGTTTGTGTGTGTGCTGTGTCATATGTGTGTGTGTGTGTGTGTGTGTGTGTGTGTGGTTTGTTTATGTTGTGTGTTGTGTTGCGTTGGGTGTGTGGTTGTCGTGTGTGTTAGTGTGTTGTTTGTGTTGTCAGTGGACGTTTTCTATTGGGAGAGAGAGATAGAAGAGAAGCGAGAAATTTGGGTCAATCATATTTTCGTTAATCGAGATAATTACTACTGGCGTCTAGAGGAAGGAGAGGAGGAGGAGGAAGAGGAGGAGGAAGAGGGGAGGAGGAGAGGAGGAGTAGAGGAGAGAGGGGAGGAGTAGGTGGACGAGTAGGAGGGAGGTAGTAGGAGGAGGAGGAGGAGGTGAGGAGGAGGAGGGGAGGAGGAGAAGATTAGTTAGGGTACAGGAGGAGGTGTGAGTGGGAGAGGAGGAGAAGGATAGGAAGGTGTTTGATTGGGACGAAAGGAGTTAAGGGGGAGGGTGAAGGGGTATATGGAGGGGGGGAAAGGAGTTATTTGGGGAACAAAGAGAGGTGTTGAGGGTTGGAGGTAAGGGGGGGAAGGTAATGAATGCCACACTGCTCACCTCCTTCTTACTTCTTTTCCCTCCCTCTTTGTAAATTACACTGGGGAACAATTTGAAAGAAAAAAATTGTTGAGTTAGATTTTTGAGCTTATTTAGACTAAAATTGGCATGCTGATTCAAATCGTAGTTCAGTTTTTTTCTAGCACGTCAAGTTTTTCTCCACGCTTACCCTCCAGATAAGCAAAATTCCACTTTGAAGCTGTAGTAAAACTTTTTTTGGTTTTGGCAATTTTGTTTGGCGCAGTCCCTATTGGGCATTCGGTCTGTCTCGTGACAGAATTGGAGATGTAAGAGAGTCCCATTGAGTTATTGCAATATAACAACACAATTGGCTCATCTGTGTTGACCTAAAATGTGTCGCTTCCTTCTTGTCACAACGTGGATACACAACGTATCCCTGCTTTCTCTGTATGTGGGAGTAGCAGAGCTCGAGAGAACATTGGTTC
The DNA here is from genome assembly GCA_016584305.1 of Chionoecetes opilio. Classification (NCBI taxonomy): domain Eukaryota; kingdom Metazoa; phylum Arthropoda; class Malacostraca; order Decapoda; family Majidae; genus Chionoecetes; species Chionoecetes opilio. Next base: position 76,599 of record JACEEZ010006081.1, on the reverse strand, counting down.
AGAACGAATTGGCCTCCGAGATCTGATCTTAAACCTGGAGATCGCTAACATTGTACATGACCACTTGTTGCAGGAAAAATAATATTCCACACCTCTGCACATTAAAACTAGGTCCCTCTGAAACCATTGTAAAGCATTGTCACCTGATGGCGCTGGTTGAAGTATTCATCCTTGGCATTTCCTGTGACTGGTCAATTGAAAAAATCAAGGCCGGTGTGTTTGATGGTCCACAATTTCGCAGCTCATCAAAGTGAAACATTTCAACGGTACTATGTCAGACCTTGAAAAGATGCCTTGGGCTATCATTCAACAGAACGTCGTCAAGAACTTTCTTGAAATACACGTGTCAGTTATTACATCACCAGAACATTGTGTTCAGAAACTATTGAGAGCTACAAAGCGCTTGGTTGCAACATGAGTATTAAAGTGTATCAGCTTTTTGCAAGGCCCCTCTTGCCAACATTTCCGGAAAATCTTGGTGCTGCTAGCGACGAGCAAGGTGAACGATTTCACCAGATTTGAAGGTTTGGAAGAACGTTACAAGGGTAGATGGGATGTGCTATGATGGCTGATATTGTTGGCATCAACGCGATAGTCCTCAAAGTTTGAACACTCCAGACAAAGCTACAAACGAAGTTTTACCTTAACTGCACACAATTATAGAGCCTTATCCTTTCTAAAACATTGATAATGTTAAATAAACATTCTATTCTGCCTATTTTCTTTCATTCTTTCAGTGTGGTATTTAACATTTGCAACTTTTATAACATAAGCAATGTTACTTCTGTACAGTATTTTTCAATTTTTAAGAAAACGAAATCCTACAGTTCAAAAACTTGACGTGATAGAGAAAACTGAGATCAGTTTTGGATTCAGCACCCAAAAATTACTTAATAACAAGTGTCCCAGACCTAACATCAACAAAATTTGTTCCCCAGTGTTATTCGTACTCGTGTTATTACTGCCAAGATTGTTATCACTGCTATTATTACTACTACTATTACTACTACTACTACTACTACTACTACTACTACTACTACTACTACTACTACTATATTACTACTACTACTACTACTGACTACTAACTACTACTACTACTACTACTACTCTACTACTACTACTACTACTACTATATTACTACTACTACTACTACTACTACTATACTACTACTACTACTACTACTACTACTATATTACTACTACTACTACTACTACTACTACTACTACTACTACTACTACTACTACCACTACTACTACTCTTACTACTGCTACTACTTCTTATTCTTCTTATTCTTGTTTTTCTACTACTACTACTACTACTACTACTACTACTACTACTACTACTACTACTACTACTACTACTACTACTACAACTCTACTACTACTACTACTACTATAATACTACAACAACTCTATCTACTCTACTACTGACTACGACTGCTACTACTCCTACAAAACTCATACTCACTACTACTACTACTACTACTGTACTACTACTACTACTACTACTACTACTACTACTACTGTTACTGTTACTCATTCGTTAATAGTAGACATATGTATCAAGGAATTAGTTTATGTGTCAGTGTACATATTTGTGCAGGGAAAGGAAGAAGAAGGAAGAGAAAGAATGATTTAAAGAAGAAAGTAATTTGGAAAGTTTAAGAAAAGGATAGGACAATGAAAGGCTTGTAGGAGGAAGATAATAGTAACAGGACTTAATAAGGAATATATAAATAATAAATAATGATCATATTAAAGGTTGTAAAACGTTTAGCATGGACCTGGATTATCATTATAGTAGTATTGTTATTGTTTTGGGGAATATATGTAGTGGTGGTGGTGGTGTGGTGGTGGTGGGGGTGTGGTGGTGGTGTGGTTGGGGGGGGCGGATGTGGTGGTGGTGGGGAGGGTTGTGGGGTGGTGGCGGTGGTGGGGGGGGGATGGTATTGGTGGTGGTGGTGGTGGATGGTGCAGTGTGTGTGGTGGTAGTGGTTTGTGGTGGTGGTAGTTGGTAGTGGTGTGGGGGTGGTGGTGGTGGGGGGGGGTGAGGGGGGATGGTGGTGTGGTGGGGTTGATGGTGTGGTGGTGGGGGGGGATGGTGGGTGGTCGGGTGGTTGGTGGTGGGTGGGGATGGTGGTGGTGGTGTAGTGGTGGTGGTGGGTGTTAGTGTGGTGGTTATGGGTGTGGTGGGGATGGGTGGTTAGTGTGGTGGTGGTGGTGGGGGGTGGGGTGGTGGTGGTGGCGGGTGGGGGTGGTGGTGGTGGTGGAGGTGGGGTGTGTGGTGGGTGGTGGTGGGGTGTGGGGTGGTGTGGTGGTGGTGGTGGAGGTTGGGGGGGATGGTGTGGTGGGGGTGGTGGTATGTGGTGTGGGGGGGGGAGGGTTTTTGGGGGGGGTGGTGGTGTAGTGGTGGTGGTGGTGTAGTGGTGGTGGTGGTGGTGGTGGGTGGTAGTGGTGGTGGTGGTGGTGGTGGAGGTGGGGGGATGTGGTGGTGGGGTGGTGGTGGTGGTGGTGGTGTGGTGGTGGTGGTACGTGGTGGTGTTGTGGTGGTGGTGGTAGTGGTGGTGGTGGTGGTGTGGAGGTGGGGGGGATGGTGGTGGTGGTGGTGGTGGTGTGGTGGGGTGGTGGTGGTTAGTGGTGGTGGTGGGTGGTGTTTTGTGTTGGGGGTGGTGTGGTGGTGAGTGGTGGTGGTGGGGTGGTGTGGGTGGTGTGTGAATACTAAAATCTGTTGCTGTCTTGATTCTGTTTAAATTATTATTATCATTATTGTTATCATTTTTGTATTGTTGTTCAAACTATTACTGTCACTGTTATTATTGTTACTATTACTAGTACTACTACTATTTTTTTATCATTTATATATTAATACGTATTTTTTCAACATTTAAATATTAGTCACAAATTTTGTCTTTGAGCCTAAAATCAAATCAGTATAGAAAAAAATGGAAAATATCAATGAAAATACAAAACACGAAAAAGCACAAGAAGAAAAATGGCATTCGTATCATTAAACCCCGCCCCCCAAAAAAAAATTACGTAGAAAACATAATATAAAATGAAATAAATTAATTAGATATTACTAAGTCAAGAATAGTTAAAATACATATAATAGTCAGAAACACTCAAACCACGTGGCTCAAAGAATGCGTTGGAAAGAGAGAAGGCAGCCCGTTGCTAAATTGTCTTCAATTGATAAAATCTTGCCACCATGACCAAGAGGAGGGGATCCCTTTGAGCAGGAGAGATCAGAGCGGCGGCAAGAGGAATACAAAGGAAGAACAAACAAGTATACACAGGAATACAAAGGAAGAACAAACCGCAATACAAAGATATACAAAGGAAGAACAGACAGGAATACAAAAAATACAAAGGAACAGACAGGAATACATAGGAAGAACAAACAGGAATACAAAGGAAGAACAGACAGGAATACAAAGGAAGAACAGACAGGAATACAAAGGAAGAACAGACAGGAATACAAAGGAAGAACAGACAGGAATACAAAGGAAGAACAGACAGGAATACAAAGGAAGAACAGACAGGAATACATAGGAAGAACAGACAGGAATACAAAGGAAGAACAGACAGGAATACAAAGGAAGAACAGACAGGAATACAAAGGAGAAAGACAGATACAAGGAAGAACAACAGGATACAAAGGAAGAAAGACAGGATACAAAGAATACCAGACAGGAATACCTAGGGAAGAACAGACAGGAAAACAAAAACAGACAGGAAAACAAAGTAATAAGAAGGAAGAACAACCGGATACAAGGAAGAACAGACAGGAATATCAAAGATAAAAAGGCAGAACAGACAAGGAATACAAAGGAAGAACAGACAGGATACAAAGGATAAGAAGGAGAACGACAGGATACAAAGGAAGAACAGACAGGAATACAAAGGAAGACAGACAGAATACAAATGAAAAAACAGACAGGAATACTAAGGAAGACAGACAGGAATACATAGGAGGAACAGACAGGATACAAAG
>JACEEZ010006081.1:62606-67606 GCA_016584305.1 Chionoecetes opilio | reverse complement strand
TGTCTGTTTTCTGTTTTCTGTCTGTTTTCTGTCTTCTGTCTGTTTTCTTCTGTTTTCTGTCTTCTGTCTGTTTTTCTGTCTGTTTTCTGTTTTCTGTCTGTTTTCTGTCTTTTCTGTTTTCTGTCCTGTTTTCTGTCTTCTGTCTGTTTTCTGTCTGTTTTCTGTCTTCTGTCTGTTTTCTGTCTTTTCTTTTCAGTGGGCTTTTTTTTTCCTTGTCCTCGTTTTCTGGGTCTTCCTGTCGGTTCTTCTGTCTCGGTCTGTTTTCCTGTTTTCTGTCTGTTTTTCTGTCTGTTTTTTTCTTAGTTTTCTGTGTCTGTCTTGTCTGTTCTCTCTCTGTCTGTTTTCTCTTTTTTGTCTGTTTCTTGGGTTAGTTTTCTCTATTTTCTGTTTTTGTGTTTGTTTTTCCTCTTCCGATCTCTGTTCCTATTGTTTCTCTCATCTCTCTCTTCACATCTCGCTATCTGAGCGTCCTCCTCACCTCCCCTTTCCTTAATCCCTTTTGTTTTCTTCGTACTCCCTCACTCAGCTCCAATCAGCTCCCCTCTCCCGCACCACCCCCCATCTCTCTCCAAGCTACCCTCTTCATTCCCTCTCATCTTGATCAGTTTACTTATAAGGTTCTTCCATCTTGGCGATAAAAAAAATAATACCCTCATGTCGGCTCCCTTTTCACTTCCTTCTCCTCGTTCTTCTCGGTGTCAAGCCTCCTATCATCGTGTTCGAGGTCTCGCACGTGTCTCGGGGATACTTATCACTTTCTCTCCATTGTACTGTGTTGTTTTCAGCACCCTCTGCCGTCTCTCTTCGTCGGTGCTTATCTCTCATCTCGCTCTCTCTCTCGCTCCTCTCCTCCCTCTCATCTCTTTCCTCTCGCTCATCTCCCCTCTACCTCTCCTCTTCTCTCATCTCGTGGCTGAGCGCTCCTCAGTCCCGTTCTCCCCCGGCCTCGATCGTCTATACATCTCGCGCATCCACGCTCTCTTCTCTTTTTTCACCTCCGTCTCATTCTCGATCTCTCCTCTCTCTCACTCTCCCTCTTCGCAACTCCATCTCTCTGTCTCTGCTACTCTCATCTCTCCTCCTTCTCCCATCACCCTCTCTCTCCCATTTCTCTCATCACCTCATACATCAGCAATCTCCTCCCTCAGTCTCTCTCTCTCTCTCTCTCTCCTCCCTCTCCGCGCTCTCGTCAGCCCTCCCCCATCTCGTCGACCTCTCTCCTCTCCTCGTCATCTCCGCTCTCCTCTCGTTCCTTCGTCTCTCCGTTCTCTACGTCTCTTCTCTCTCTCTCTCTCTCTCGCTACTGAATTTGTAATGCATATCTCCTAAACTTCAAGAATAGGTATGTTCATATTAGGTTTTTTAAAGAATAAACTAATGGCAGCCTGATCATGCATAACTTTATTTCTGACATTATCCAATAACATTAACATAGAAAAAAAACATAGAGAGAGAGAGAGAGAAGAGCGAGAGAGAGATCGTAGAGTAGTCAGGCACGGAGAGAGACGAGAGAGTCAGCGTGTACAGAGGCCTGCCAGAGAGAGAGAGGTAGCTACTTCTAGAGACAGAGAGAAGAAGAGGAAAAGATAGAGAGAGGAAAGAGAAGGAGAAGGGCACGCCACTCTGGGTTAACTACTATATCAGCCTTCCAGAGTCTAGCGGGAGAGAAGATGAGGGGTCGTGTTATGGCAAAAATAAAAGAAAAAAACATACCTATACATTGGAGGCTCGTGTAAATTGCCTTGAAATTATCTCAGGTCAAAACAGTTGCCTTGTGACCCGACAGAGATTGTTCATTGGCACTCTGGGTGTGGTTCGGGGGTGTCGTGGAGGGGGGAGGGTATGGGTTTTTTTTTTCCGGGGAGGGAAGGGGTGTCGGGGAAGTTGTGGGGGAGGAGTGTCGGGGAGTGGGAGGGGGGGGGAGGGGGTACGGTGTCGGGATGGACAGGGGACGGGGAGAGGGGTGGGGGGGAAGGGGGGTAGGAAAGAAAGAGGAAAGAGGGAAATAGTTAGAAAGAAGACAGAGAGGGGGGGTTTGGGGTGGGGAGGGGGGAGGAGAAGTCTTGATCTTTTTTCGATCAATTTACTTAGCCTTTCCCCCGCTCTCTTGGCCTAATCCTTACATCGCATAAACTTATAACATTTCATGGTACCACTAAGCAGCCCAAGTGCACCCCTCAGCTATCGTCATCAAGTTGGTTAATGACTATCGCTTTCCTTCCTCCCTCTCTTTCTCTTCCAAGATTGTCCAGTTGGGGGCCGGAACATGTCCATTTACACACTAGAAAACGCCGGAAACAATGGTCCCCTAACCACCTCCACCACTTCTAAAAATACTCTAAAACTCTCTCCTCCTATCTCGTCTCTCTCCTCTCTCTCCCTCCCGCCCTCTCTCTCTCCGCTCTCTCCTCTCTCCCAGTCTCTCTTCTCTCATCTCCTCACCTCGTCAAGACTCCTCTCCTCTCTTCGATCTCTCTCTCTGCTCTCTTCTTTCTTTCCCTCTCTCTCTCGCTTTCCTACTAAGACGTGCACCTTTCTCTTTTCATCCCTCTCCTCTTCGCCTGCTCTCGATTTTATTGTGATGATAGATTTGGTATCATAAGAATACAGGTAAGTATATACAAGAATGTATTTGACACTGGGATCAGACTCTGATATGGTAGTGAAGTGATGTATGATATATATAGATATATGTGTGGAATTTAAATGAAACACGTGGGGTGTGTTGGACACTTAGATAACATGGAATAAATAGGAAAAAGATCTTTCACTTGATAGCAATTTCCTGGTAGTAAAAGCAACAAAGAAAAAAATAACAAACGGTATGTAAATTGGGACGTCGTTTAAACAAGTGGACACAAAACAAAGTGGAGGAAGAAAACAAAGTGGAGAAAAAACAGGGGTAGTAACAAAACCTGGTAGATGCGCGGTGAGACATGCATTGGGCGCAACACAAAAAAAAAAAAAAAAAACAAAAAAAGAGAGAAAAAAAAAACACCTCGCACCATTTAAATTTCACTATAAGTTAATGTTATGTTTATGTGATGATGATTTGATCGTCCATTGTCACCTCCCATATTTATCCTCGACTGTTATTTGCGTTCTTGTATTGTAATCGTTTTTTTTTTTCCCCCTTATTTGCGTACACTATATTCTTTTTTATATGCCCTATTATAAATATTTTGTAATTTACTACCTAGTCTTTTATCTTTCTATTATGCCCCTTTTTCTTCTATTATTTTTTCCCCTTTTTCCCTTACCCCTTAACCCCTTTTTCCGTTCCCCTTACTTTCCTTTTTAATTCCCTTATTTTTTATTTTCTCTTGTCATTTTTTTTGTGTATTGGTCCACCTTATTCTTCCATTTCCCCCTTTTTTTTTTTTCATCCTTTTCCAGTCCTTTTACCGTTCTTGTTTATATTCTCTTTTTCATTTCTGCACATGAGTATTGTACCACCTACACCACCACCACCTCCATCCACTATTGACATCATCTTCTCATCTACACCTACATCCCTTGAACCACCACCGTCCCTCTTCTCTCTCCCTCATACCAGGGGGGGGGGGGGGGGGGGGGGGGGGGGGGGGTACAACCACCACCACCACCACCACCACCACACCACCACCACCACCATCATCATCAATCACCACCACAGGACCAAACCACACACACCCCCACTCAGACCATCCACCCACCACCATCACCACCACCAACCACCAAACACCACCACCACACCACCACCACCGACCAGTCACCCACCACCTTAATCTAATTACTCTTGTCGATCACCAACATCACCCGCCCCAACCACCCACCTTCATCATCACCACCACCCCCACCACCACCACCAATCATCATTCACCACCACCACCACTCACCACCAACCACCTAACCCACCATCACCATCACCACCCCCACAACCACACCACCAGCCTACCATCACCACCCCCAAGGCACCACCACCACACCACCGCACCACCACATCCCACCACCAGAACCCCACACCACCACCAACCACCAACCACGCGACCACCATCCACCACCACCAGCTACCCCCATCACCACCACCACCACCACCTATGCACGCCATCAAAAAACCACCACTCCACCACCACCACCCCAACACCCACCATCACCACCGGACCGCCCACCACCATCATCATCAAACCTTTGCACCACCACCAGCTCAGACCACCACCCACCTTACCCCCATGTCCCACCACCAAACCACCAGGGGACCCACCACCACACCCACGACCCCACCACCATCCCCACTACCATCACATCGCACACCACGTGGACACGCACCACCACCATCATCATCACCACCACCACCGTACAACACACACCACCAAAGAGACAGAGAGAGAGAGAGAGAGAGAGAGAGAGAGAGAGAAGGGGGGGGGTCGGGGGGGGGGGGGGAGGGGAGAGAGAGAGAGAGAGAGAGATAGAGAGAGAGAGAGAGCGCGACACAATACTCACTGTTTCCAATAATCATGTTTGTCTTCCCTTCATTAACATTTTTTTAAACTAAACGGTCTTTCAAACAGATTTTGACAATGGAGGGAAAAGGGAAGAGGGTAGATTGAGGCGAGAGGAGGTGGGGGTGAGGGGGAGGGGAAGAGGGATGGAGGGGGCAAGTGTTGTGGATGAAACATGTATCACAGGAAAATCACAATCATGTTTGTTTTGCTTTAATGTCTTGTATAACACGTTGCATAAGTAGAAAAGGGGGCGATGATAATTATGCTTTCAGTAATTGATCTGTAACCTGGTGAAATGATGGTGTGTGTGTGTGTGTGTGTGTGGTGTGTGTGAGAGCGAAGAGAGAAGAGAGAGGAAGAGAGAGAGAGAGAGAGAGAGAGCAGAGAAGAGTAGAGAGAGAGGAGAGAGAGTGAAACAGGTAAATGAAAGGTGTCAAAATTAAGCTAAAACACGAGATATAGTGATAGTGGTTGGTTTTATTATTGTGTGTGTGTGTGTGTGTGTCAGTGCTGTGT
>JACEEZ010006081.1:40106-47606 GCA_016584305.1 Chionoecetes opilio | reverse complement strand
CCTCGATATCATAAGTTCTAGTATTTCCCCTTACTCTCCTCCTGTATTCCCTCTCCTTGTATGGCTATGCTTCCCTTCTCCCCTCTTTATCATATTATTAATGAGTTGCCTCGGGTTGCCATGGACAGTTTATCACTTGTATTTTTTCTTCATTTCCTTCTTTTATTACTTTATCTCTTCTTTGTTGTTCATTCTTTTCACTTTGCTCTTCAATCACCTACTTTTTTTTTCTTGTATCTCATTACCATTATCTCTCTCTCTCTCTCACTTTCTCTCTCTGTCTCTCTCTGCCTGTCTCTCTCTCTGTCTCTCTCTCTCTCTCTCTCTCTCTCTCTCTCTCTCTCTCTCTCTCTCTCTCTCTCTCTCTCTCTCCGGAGCGTGCCAGCGAGGGGAAAAGAGAGGGGAAGAAGAAGGGCGGTGGGGACATTTTGGACTGCTTCAAATGCATCGTGTTGGCCTGGTATGCGTTTTAGTGAGTAAAGGTTTCCTCTGCGGGGAGAAATATACGATCATGCTTCCTTCCCAGGGACGTGCCGTGCCTGGGGAAGCGGCGGCACGTCTCCAGGGGTGGGAGTGCGGGAGGGTGCGTGGCGGCGTTAGGGTTGCAGGAGAGAGTCGTGGGGTAAGGAGGAGGGAGTAACGCAGGGCTAAAGACGCGCTGAGTTGTTTTATTTAGAAATGGATGGAGGAGGAGGAGGGAAATATAGGAAGGAAATAAGGAAGAGAGGAGGAGGAGGGGGGGATATAGGAAGGAATAAGGAAGGAGAGGAGGAGGGGGGGGGGGCGAATACAGGAATTAAATAAGGAAAGACAGGAAGAGGAGGAGGGAATAAAGGAAGAAGAGGAGGAGGAGGGGGGGAATAAGGAAGAAGAGAAGGAGGAGGAGGGGGAAATACAGGAAGGAAATAAGGAAAGACAGGAAGAGGAGGAGGAGGAGGGAATAAAGGAAGGAGAGGAGGAGGGGGGGAATAAAGGAAGAATGAGGTTGTGAGTGTACCTTATAGTGTACCGTGCTTATAGTGTACCGTGCTTATAGTGTACCGTGCTTATAGTGTACCTTATAGTGTACCGTGCTTATAGTGTACCGTGCTTATAGTGTACCGTGCTTATAGTGTACCTTATAGTGTACCGTGCTTATAGTGTACCGTGCTTATAGTGTACCGTGCTTATAGTGTACCGTGCTTATAGTGTACCGTGCTTATAGTGTACCTTATAGTGTACCGTGCTTATAGTGTACCGTGGCTTATAGTGTACCGTGCTTATATGTACCGTGCTTATAGTGTACCGTGCTTATAGTGTACCGTGCTTATAGTGTACCGTGCTTATAGTGTACCGTGCTTATAGTGTACCGTGCTTATAGTGTACCGTGCTTATAGTGTACCGTGCTTATAGTGTACCGTGCTTATAGTGTACCGTGCTTATAGTGTACCGTGCTTATAGTGTACCGTGCTTAACCCCTTCACGCCCAGATCTTTCCATTAATATATAAAATAGTCTGTTGTTAGCTATGAAATTACGAAAAAGTAACTTAATATACCAAATTAGTTAGTGGGCAAGGATACTAAACAGGTCATATCTATAAAATATTGCTTATACGCATTAAAATCGTCTATTGGTACTCAAATTACAATGGAAATTACGTTCTGGTTCTCAAGGGGTTAAGGGTACATTGTAAGCCCTGAAAGAGTGTACCGTTGTTAGAAGGAACGCTGTAGAGGCTTTGTAAAGTAGAAAAATAGTTAGATAATATGAACCATTGACGATATTTTTTTGTCAGAACACTAAAAAGAGGATATGTGTGTGTTGATAAGTACAGGAGAAGCATAAATAGGAAAGATAAGACGTAAGGATAGGTAGAAAGTAAAGAAGAACACTGTAGATCCTTTGTACAGCGTAAAGAATCGTAAAATAGTATAAAACATTGACGATTTTATAAACAGAGCACCAGAGAAAGAACATATTTGAGTATTGATAAGCAAAGGAGATGGAAAAAAAGGAAAAATGAGAAGTATGGAGTATGTAGTATGTAGGCAGAGACCATAGTATAGCATAGTGGAGAGTCATGGAGGTGGTGAGGGTAATGTGAGGGACGTGGGGGGGAAAGTAGGGGTGTGTTATGCATTATAGTAGGGGTGAGTTATGCATGATAGCGAGGTGGTGGCTGCTTTGTGACTGCCCGGCTATATAGGGGAGGCAGATAGCATAGCATAGCATAGTGGAGAGTCATGGAGGTGGTAAGGGTAATGTGAGGGACGTGGGGGTGAAAGTAGGGGTGTGTTATGCATTATAGTAGTGGTGAGTTATGCATGCTAGCGAGGTGGAGGCTGCTGTGTGACTGCCCGGCTATATAGGGGAGGAAGGGCTGGTCTGAGATACGAGTGGCGTTACTGAGACGTGAGAACTGCAGTGATGAGACCTTCAGATGCTGGGGTCGACCCTTCACTGGCTGCTACTGCTCTGTGTCCTGCGTGCAAAGACATGGGGGGAAGTGGGAAGAATATTTTGTATGAGTTTTGGTTAATATGAGAAACAGAAAGAAGGACAGTCAGTAATATAAGAGTTGAAAGTGTTAAACAAAATTTTTATGGGGGAAGTGGGAAGAATATTTTGTATGAAGTTTTGGTTAATATGAGAAACAGAAAGAAGGACAGTCAGTAATATAAGAGTGAAAGTGTAGAACAAAATTTTTATGGGGGAAATAGGGGAAGTGGAAAGAATATTTTGTCTGAGTTTTGGACGGGAGAAAGCGAGAAAAAGGAGATATTAGGGAGAAAGAAAGTCTGTTAATTAGTCATATTAGAGTAGAAAGTGTAGAATAAAAACTGAAGACTGGCACTCCTAAATAAATAATAACTGTTAAGACACGATAAGACACGGGAGGAAGTGGGGGAAATATTTTGCATGAGTTTTGGTTAATATGAGAAACAGAAAGCAGGACAGTTAAAGGAGTAAAAGTAAAGTAACAAAGTAGAGGAATAAGTAAAGGAATAAAGGAGTAGATAGAAAGTGTAGAAAAAATCTGAAGTGGTATGGTAATTCTAAAAAATAAGACACTGTTTAAGACTTAAGAAAAATACGAAAGAGAAGATAACAAGACATACAGAAGGAAGAAGAAAGAAGAAAAAGGAATTGCAACGATGAGGGAGGAGGAAATAGGAACAAAAATGGACATAGAAGAAACCAAAAATAAACAGTAGGATGAGGAGGAGGAGGAGGAGGGGGGAATAAAGGAAGGAAATATGGAAGGAGAAGAGGAGGAGGGGGGGGAATATAGGAAGGAAATAAGGAAGGAGAGGAGGAGGAGGGGCGGGGATATAGGAAGGAAATAATAAAGGAGAGGAGGAGGAGGAGGAGGGGAAATAAGGAAGAAAGGGGGAGGAGGAGGAGGGGAAATACAGGAAGGAAATAAAGAAAGACAGGAAGAGGAGGGGGGGAATATAGGAAGGAAATAAGGAAGGAGAAGAGGAGGTAAGAGGGAGGAGAGGAGGAGGGGGGGGGAATAAAGGAAGGAAATAAGGAAGAAGGAGGAAGTGTAGGATCTCTCAGCCACTGTTTAGTGAGCCTACAGGAAGCCGACATGAACAAGGAAACCAAAAACAGGAGCAAGAGGAGGAGGAGGAAGAGAAGAGGAAGAAGAGGAGGAGGAGGAGCAGGAGGAGGACACTATTGTGATGGTAATTGTTGAGGCTAGGGTGTTTGGCGACTGTGAAGGCTGTGATGGCTCCTGATGATGACTTTGATGACTGGCCTCTCTCACTCTATAGAAACTGACCAGTGACCACGCCCCCTCCACACTGACCACGCCCCCTTCCTCCCGCCGTGGCTGTATATAGGAGTGACGACAGTAGGAATACTTAGGAATACATAGGAAGAACAGATACCAGGAGACCTATAGAATATATATAGGAGTAGGAGAACAGGAGGGAAATGTAAGGGAGTAGGTATGTAGTGAGTAGGAGGTAGGTAGGTAAGGTAGGAGGTAAATGTAGGAGGTAGAGGAGGAGTGATTGAGTAGAAGTTCCCAGGAGGAGGAGGAGGAGAAGGAGGATTGATTGAGTAGTAGTTCAGGAGGAGGAGGAGGAGGAGGAGGAGGGGAAACCTGATGGACAGACGTCAGGGTAGGAATGAAGGAGGAGGAGGAATGACTGAAGGAGGAGAAGGAGATGAAAGAGGAGGAAGAGGACGACGAAGAGAAATATAATAGGGAAAGTGAAGGAAAGGATGACGAAGAGAAAGAGGAGAAGGATAAGAAAGAGGAGGAGGAGGAGGAGGAGGAGGAGGAGGAGGAGGAAGAGGAGGAGGAGGAGGAGGAGGAGGAAGAAGAAGAAGTAGGAGGAGGAAGAAGGAATGAGGACAAAGGCTGGTGAAGAGGAAGAAGAGGACGAGAAAAAATAAATATGAGGTGTTTGTGTAAAGAGTAAACTGAAATGGGTATTGTTCTCTCAAGGGGCAAGACGCACGAAGAGGAGCAGGAGGAGCAGGAGGAGGAGACGACGCCTTCCAAGAAATGTATTTTTAGTCATGGACAAAACGAATGAATGAACTAAAGAAATGGATAAAAAAAGTATATGAAAAAAAGTTGAATGAATATGTCCTCTGAATTTTTTTTTAGATAAATAACAAAAAGTAAAGAAAATAATTTAGTCCCATCAGATAATAGTATAAGAAAATGTTTAAAGTAAAAAAAAAAGGAAAATTTCTATGCAATTCTAAACAAAATAAAAGAAATAAAATGTCTGATGAAATATTCTAACTAAAAAATAATTAAAAAAATGTCTTAAGATAAAAGATTCTTACTTAAAAATAAAATAAAAAAATGTTGAAGACGAAATATTCTGACTTAGAAATTACATACAAGACCAAAAAGGCGACAAGAACGTGACTTTTGGACGAAAATAATTGACAAAGCTAATTATTTCGATCACAGACAAGGATTAAAGAGAAAGAAGAGGGGAAAAATAAAAGATAACATGCAAGGGGGAACTGGAGGGGGAAAAAAGGGAAAATTTGCATAGTCCGCTTTTCCCCTCACGAGTAAAGGAAATATGTTGTCCTTGTCTGATTTTTGTCGTAATTTTTCCCCTCTAAATGATCTCCCCTCTTTTTCCCCCTCTTTTGCCCTTCTTCCTCTTTTCTTCCCCTCTTCCCCTCTTTTTCCCTTCTTCCCCTCTTATTCATCTCATCTTCCCCTCTTCTTCCCTCTTATTCCCATCTTCTTCTCTTCTTCCCCTCTTCTTCCACTCTTCTTCCCCTCTTCTTCCCCTCTTCCCTCTTATTCCCCTCTTCCTCTCTTCTTCCCCTCTTCTTCCTCTCTTCTTCCCCTCTTCTTCCTCTCTTCTTCCCCTCTTCCCATCTTCTTCCCCTCTTCTTCCCCTCTTCTTTCCTTCTTCCCCTCTTCTTCCTCTCTTCTTCCCCTCTTCTTCCCCTCTTCTTCCTCTTCTTCCCCTCTTATCTCCTTCTTCCCCTCTTCTTCCCCTCTTCTTCCCCTCTTCCCCTCTTCTTCCTCTCTTCTTCCCCTCTTCTTCCCCTCTTCTTCCCTCTTATTCCCTCTATCTTCTTCCCCTCTTCCCCTCTTCTTCCTCCCTTCTTCCCTTCTTTTTCCCATCTTCCTCTCTTCTTCCTCTTCTTCCCCTCTTCCCCTCTTATTCCCTCGTTGTTTACTTCTGTTCCCTCATTCACACCTTCCTTTCCATTTCGTTACTCTTCTCCTTCGCCCTTATGCTTTATCCCCTCTTTGCTTATTCCCCTTGCGCTATTTCTCTTTCTGTCTCCCTCCTACTCTGCTCTTTCTCTTGTGTTGTGTGTTTATTGTCATTCGTTCATTTCCTTTTCATTCTTCCTGTTCTCTTATCTCTCTCTCTCTCTCTCTCTCTCTCTCTCTCTCTCTCTCTCTCTCTCTCTCTCTCTCCTCTCTCTCTCTCTCTCTCTCTCTTCATTCGTCCCTTTTTCCCCTCAAATATCCCTCCTGTCCTGTTCCCCTCCCCTTCCCTTACCTTATTTAACCGCCCCCTCTCTCTTCTCTCTCTCTCTCCTCTCTCTCTCTCTCTCTCTCTCTCTCTCTCTCTCTCTCTCTCTCTCTCTCTCTCTCTCTCTCTCTCTCTCTCTCTCTCTCTCTCTCTCCCTTAACAAAACATGTGCTTCCCGTTTTCTATAAGGGTCAATATTTACAGTAGTCTCCCTGTTTTCTATAAGGGTCAATATTTACAGTAGTCTCCCCGTTTTCTATAAGGGTCAATATTTACAGTAGTCTCCCCGTTTCATAAGGTAAATGTTACAGTAGTGCTCCGGATTTCTATAAGGAGTCATATTTACAGTAGTCTCTCCTTTTTTCTATAAGTAATATTTACAGTAGTCATCCCCGTTTCTATAAGGTATATTACAGTACTCCCAGTTTTCTATTAGGGTCAATATTAAAGTAGCTGCCGATTTTCTATAAGTCAATTTTCGTATTTCTCCGTTTCTATAAGGGTCATATTTACAGTAGTTCCGTTCTATAAGGTGCAATATTTACGTAGTCTCTCGTTTTTCTATAAGTGTCAATATTTACAGTAGTCTCCGCCACACGTACAGACTGTGTATTGTGGTGGTAATTAGTGAACGTAAGATGATTATGATTATTCTTCTATTCCTTCTTTCTATTCAAAGATGTCCTTGAGTAGAATATGAATATATTAAGATCATTTGTCTTAGGTGTATGAAAAGTGAAAAGGATTTATATACCTAAGATACTTTTTTTTTTTTTTTTTTGAAGTGTTGTATTTGTGAAGATGAAAAATGAATATAATTACTGAGACCTCGTTTTATTATTATTATTATTATTATTATTATTATTATTATTATTATTAGTAGTAGTAGTAGTAGTAGTAGTAGTAGTAGTTGTACTATTATTATTATTATTATTATTATTAGTAGTAGTAGTAGTAGTAGTAGTAGTAGTAGTAGTAGTAGTAGTGTTATTATTATTATTATTATTATTAGTAATAGTAGTAGTAGTAGTAGTAGTAGTAGTAGTAGTAGTAGCATACATCATTTTTCATCTTCATTTATTCGTCTTGATGTGAAGGTGTCTGTTGTGTGTGCCAATTAATTAAGGTAAACACACACACACACACACACACACACACACACACACACACACACACACACACACACACACACACACACCTAAAAGTTAGTTCTAAGACCGCTTCGGGACGTATAAGGAGAATCGTAAATCTGGAAGAAGTTAAGGGTAGTTTGGTGTACTTAATTGGCCTATTAAGTGATAATTAGGAAGTTGTAGTGTGTAACTGTGTATCATTTAAGTCACTGTGGAGTTAGAAGCACTTGTGTCATCCTTAATAGGGCTGTTAAGTGACATTAAGTAGTTGGTGCTGCCTGAGTATTGTTAAGAGGCAGTTAGGGAGATAGGCCTATTGGGTAATGAGAGTAGGCCTGTTGGTTATTGAGGTGTTCTTAGAGGGCTTTATACTGTGGCCTTTTAGTTTTAAGGTCGTTGCT
>JACEEZ010006081.1:30106-35106 GCA_016584305.1 Chionoecetes opilio | reverse complement strand
CCCTCTTCCACTCCTCCCCTCTTCCACTCTTCCCCTCTTCCACTCTTCCCCTCTTCCAGTCTTCCCCTCTTCCACTCTTCCACTCTTCCACTCTTCCCCTCTTCCACTATTCCCCTCTTCCACTCTTCCCCTCTTCCACTCTTCCCCTCTTCCACTTCCAATTTGTTCCCTTTCCATTTTTATCACCGTTTTGAATCGTTAGCTATTTTTCTCTTTGGTTTGTATTCTTCTAACCTTTATATGCTCTCTCTCTCTCTCTCTCCTCGCTCTCTCTCTCTCTCTCCTCTCTCTCTCTCTCTCTCTCTCTTCTCTCTCTCCCTCTCTCTCTCTCTCTCTCTCTCTCTCTCTTCTCCTTTACAACTTTTCTTAAGACCCTTCTCCTCCTCTTCTCTTCCCCTTTTCCCTATCCATTCTTCGTAGTAAATAAAGAAGTGTGTGTGTGTGTGTGTGTGTGTATGTGTGTGTGTGGTGTGTGTGTGTGTGTGTGTGTGTGTGTTGTGTGTGTGTGTGTGTGTGTTTCTTCCTTATTTACCTATTTAAGGATGAAATTTTAAGAACCATGAAAAAAAATAATTACATAAAGTAGGTGTTATTTCAAGAAAGATATTGAATAGGATAGCAACACACACACACGCACACACACACACACACACGCAAACACACACACACACACACACACACACAACACACCACGCAAACACACCCACACACACACACACACACACACACACACACACACACCACACACACACCCACACAGAATACAAATGGAGATATAAATGAAAACGGAACGGAAGGAAGGAAGGAAAAAAATTGTGTCTAGCTTTACGAGCGTGATGAGGAGAGAGAGAGAGACGAGAGTGGAGAGAAAGAGGATAAAGGAGAGAGAGGGAGAGGAGAAGAGTAGAGATGAGAGGGACGAGAGAGAGAGAGAATGATGAGAGATAAGAGAGAGAGAGCGAGAAGGAGGAAGAGAGAGCGGAAGAGAGGAGATAGAGAGAGAGCGAACTCCACTTTCTTGCAATATCACAAGATTTTTATGACACTACACTTCCCCTCCCATACCTCCATGACTCTTTCCTTCCATTCCCTTCCCACCCTTCCCCTCCAATTCCCTTACCATCCCATCTCTTTTTTCCCTTCCCTTCCCTTCCTTTCCCCTCAGTTTCCCTTCCTTTCCCTTACATTATTTTCCCCTCACCTTCCATACCCTTCCCTTCCCTTCCATTCCAAGTCCCTTCCCGTACTTTTCCCTTTCCAGTCCAGTCCATTCCCTTTCCTCCCTTCCTTTCCCTTACATCCCATACCCTTCTTTCCTATCATGACACTACCTTTCCTTTCCTTCCCCTTCCCTAACTTCCCTTCCAATTCCGTCCTCCCTTGCCTTTCCATTCCCTTCCCCCTTTTCCCCTTCCCTTCCATTCCTTCCCTTCCCTTCCACTTCCCTTACCTTTCCCTTCCCTCCCGACCCTTACCTTCCCATACCTTCTCTTCCTCTCATGCCACTTCCTTTCCTTTCCCTTCCCTTCCCTTCCCTTCCCTTCCCTTCCCTCCCCCTCCTTTCCCTTCCCTTCCCTTCCCTTCCTCTCTAATCAAAGGTCAGTTGCAGGTCATCCTTAGTACACATGTGACCTTAATTGCCCGGCTCCTGATGAACCACTGTTGCCATTGTTAGTGTAGTGCAGACTGTTGCAGGCCGGGAGGGACTGATATAGGGAATTGTATTGGACTGCGGAGAGGTAGAGAAATAATGGCTTGTTGAGAGATAGAGAGAAAGAGATAGAAATAATAGATAGTAAGAAAAGTATAGAATAATTGTTTCGCAATATTTTTCCATCTATATATATTTCCTATCATTAATTTTTTTGTTACAGTTTTTCTCTATTTTTGTTGTTGCTTTAATTGCTTTTTGATGCTAATTTTTTTGTAAGTTATTATTGCGAAAAAAGGGAAAAAGTGATGAAATGACCCTGTTTATTGGTTCCCAGGGATTGTTTTCACCCACGGCGGACCAAAGGGGGGGAGAGAGAGAGAGAGAGTGAGAGAGACGAGAGAGGAGAGAGAGAGAGGGGAGGAGAGAGAGAGAGAGAGAGAGGATAGCCAGCAAGGGAGAGTAAGAATGAGGGATGGAATGAAGGTGGTCGTATATATCTCTCTCTCTCTCTCTCTCTCTCTCTCTCTCTCTCTCTCTCTCTCTCTCTCTCTCTCTCTCTCTCTCTCTCTCTCTCTCTCTCTCATTCTCTTTTTTTACACAAGACTTTCAGATCACTTGCTAAACTTAAATTGGGAGTGAAATCGACTCCTTCTTTTTGTTTGAGATGTGGGGATGCTAGAGTGGAAGGAGTGGGTGGGGTTTTCGTTTTTTGAGAGGGGGAAAAGGGGCCACAAGGGCTCTTCCCCCCCCCCCGAGGGGGAAGGGGGGGAGTAATGTTTTTTTGGGGGGGTCATTGGTCTGATTGGTTCGTTCTTGTTTGATGGTGTTTGAAACATTACCCTTTTTTATTTTTTTTACCTGGGTTTACAGGTTTGTCCGAGTGTTATGCGTACACGGATCAGTTGTTATTAGCTTGTAAAAAAAATATTATTGGATAAATAGGCATTAATATTCTATCTCTACTCTCTCTCCTCTCTCTCTCTCTCTCTCTCTCTCTCTCTCTCTCTATCTCTCTCTCTCTCTCGTCTCTCTCTCTCTCTCTCTCTCTTCTCTTCTCTCTCTCTCTCTCTCTCCGTCTTTCTTTCTCTTTCTCTCTCTCTTTCTGTCTCTGTGCGAAAATATGATGCCATCTGTCATGAATCACGGCATATCAGCGAGAGAGAAGAGACGAGAGAGGGAGATGAGGGACCGGGAGAGAGAGAGATCGACCGACGATGGGAGAGAGAGATGGAGAGAGAGAGAAGAGAAGAGAGTTTAAAGCAGGCCATGAACAATAACAATAACAATGAGAACACTGGAAATAACACTACAATGAAAATTAACTCACGCTTTCTGAAAATGACATCATGCCACCCATTACGGTAACATTTACGGTTTTTTTCTTTTGTATTCATTTTGTCACAGATTTGATGATATGATTTATGATTTATGGTTATAATTATTAGCCTATCGTCACACCACTAACTAGTATTCAATTTAGCTACATATATTTTTGGGTCATTTAATAATTTTTTAGTATTTATGTCTGTTTTGTTATTAGTGTTCGGCCACAACTTGCATGGAAAGAAAGGATGCGAATTTTCTATTATTTATTTATGATAGTTTTAGTTTATTTATAGTTTTGAGATGTGAAAATGAAGCAACTTTTCTTAGCCTCTTATCACCCCCTCCCCCCCCCCCTTACCTTTTAGTTATTCTGCTTCCTTCCTCCTCCTCCTCCTCTCCTCATCTCCCTCGTCCCTCCTCTCCTCCTCCTCTCCTCTCTCACTTCACACCAGTACAAACACACAAAAATGACCTATCTAGCAAGCACTAACCTAACCCCCACAAACTAGTGGTAGTTAGCCATAGATTACAGTTTCACTTTCCTCACAAAATCCATGCAGTTTTTTCTATACGCATGGTTATCCACTTCATTTCATCCTGGCCAGCTTCGGCCTGTAGGGATGGTGTGGGGTGGGGGGAGGCAGAGGGAGCCTGTCTACTTTCCTATCCTTTCTCTCTTATTATCTAGTTAGTGTAGTGTAGTAAGCAAACAAGCCTGTAAGGCCTATGGTCTGTTGCTTGTTTGCGTTTCTTTGTAATCTTTGTTAATCTCCTCCTCCTCCCTACTCCTCCTTCCTCCTTCTCCTCATCCCTCCTCCTCCTCCTCCTCCTCCTCCACGTTTCACTAATCTCACCTTTTTTCCTTAAATTTAACCAAAACAAAAGCATTACAATTGTTCTCTCAGTACGAGTAATTAAGGCCGTAAGTGAGGAAGAGGAGAGAAAAAAACCCCCTTCCCCACCTCTTCCTTACCTCCCCCACCCTCCCCACCTCTTGCCCAGCCCCAAAATTTCCCCCCTCCCAGATGCTTGACTTTGCTGCATATCATTATTATTCCGCGAAAAACTCTATGAATATAAATGTAAGAAAAGAAAAATATTTGAGATACATGATAAAAGAAAGTCGATACCAGACTACTTTCTCCTCCTCCTCCTCCTCCTCCTCCTCCTCCTCCTCCTCCTCCTCCTCCTCCCTCCCCTCCTCCTCCACCACCACACACAGATCGTTCTTCACCTCGCCTTGCCTCTTAAACTCCCTTCAGGCCCCTAAATATGCTCCCTAAGTTTAATTACAACACGCGAGTGAGGAAGAGGCGATGTAGGAGGAGGAGGAGGAGGAGGAATACATAGGAAGAACAGATACCAGGAGAACTATTGGTTTATAACGAGGGTATCTGCTGAACTACACACTACTAACTATCAAACTACATGTAAAATAACTGTTAGAAAAGACTACCAGGAGGAGGAGGAGGAGGAGGAGGAGGAGGAGGAGGAGGACATAATTTAGGAGGCACGCTACCTGAGACTCAAGTTTGTTTTATGATGTGTATTGTTGAAAGCGTCGTTCATTTTCCTCCTCCTCCTCCTCCTCCTCCTCCCCTCCTCCTCCTCCTCCCTCACCCTCCTCCCCCTACTCCTACTCCTCCTCCCCTTCCTCCTCCTCCTCCTCCTCCTCCTTCCTGCTCCTCCTCCAATCCTTTGTTTTGCTTTCAATAACCTGATATACTTCTTGGGTTTCCTTGAGTGTTATTAGTTTTTTGAGTTTCCTTGGGTTTCCTTGGGTTATTCTTGGGTTTCCTTGGGTATTCTTGGGTTTACTTGGGTTATTCTTGGGTATTCTTGGGTTTCCTTGGTATCTTGGGTTTCTTGGATATTCTTTGGGTTCCTTGGGTATTCCTTGGGTTTCCTTGGATATTCTTGGGTTTTCCTTGGATATCTTGGGTTTCCTTGGATATTCTGGTTTCCTTGGGTATTCTGGGTTTGCCTTGGCTTCTTGGGTTTCCTTGGGTTATTCTTGGGT
>JACEEZ010006081.1:12606-25106 GCA_016584305.1 Chionoecetes opilio | reverse complement strand
TAGGAGGAGGAGGAGGAGGAAGAAGAACAAGAACAAGAACAAGAACAAGAAGAAAAAGACTCACGAAAAAAAAATAGCGCCACAAGATAAAAAATATGTACCTGAGAAAAAAAAAAAAAAAAAAAAAAAAGTTAAGGAGTAGGAGGATAAGGAGTAGTAGGAGGGAAGGAAGACGAGGTTTAGAACTCCTGCTGATAAGAAAGAGAACGCCGCCTCCTTATCCTCAGCTTATGTTTCCATCGGTGTGGGTGTCACGTGAAAGACGCAGCTGTCGTCTCTATCATCAATGTCTGTCACAACCAAAATTGGATTCTTCTGATGTATTAAGCATCTTTCCCCTTATCTCCCCTCTATAGCCCTCCTCTTTTGCCTTCCCTTCCTCCTTATATCCTCCTCCTCCTCCTCCTCCTCCTCCTCCTCCTCCTTCCCCTCCTCCTCCTCCTCCTCCTCGTTCCTGTATGTTGGAAATAGCTAATGTTACACCCATTTCAAGAAAGGGAGTAAGAGCCTCGCAATAATTTTATCCCCCAATTGGGTCAACGCCGGATTGTTAAACTTTTTTGAAAAATATTGCGGGAAAAAAATATGTCTTTTCTCGATGAAATAACTCTATAAAAACCTCCCGCAGGATTTCAAAATAAGGATCCTCTAAAAAACCACTGGATTTTTTTAAAATGTCTTTTTAAAAACGGGGACGCAAAAATTTCCCCTGGGATGTAATATCCCTTTTATTTTTAGAAACCTTCGATACATTTCCACTAAGCGACTGTTGACCAAGCAAAGGGGAAAATGGCTAGGAGGAGAAAATTAGTTCATGGTTGGCGATTGGCTTTCAAATCGAAAACAACGGGTGAAATAATGGGTGAGGCTCTGTTTTGGTTGAGTCACTGTGGGGTGCCTCAGGGCTGGGGTCTTGGGTCCTACTCTTTTTCTGATAATTATCACGATCGGACTGCGGACTTGTTCTAAATAAAAATTTGGGATGACCCCAAATTAGGGTAAAGCATATACTAGAAAAAAACCCGAACTCTACAAAGGATCTCGAAAAACTATCTTTGGGAGGGGAAAAGGGCTATTAAAAAATTCTTCCCGATAAATTAAAGAAATGCTATGGGCAACGAAAACCCTAAAATAACTATCAATCAAAATAAATCGTTAACTGAAGTACAGCAGGAAAAGGGATCTGGGTCCCCCTCATAGAAATGATCTAAAAACCCGTTCGATTCCCAGCTGCCGTAAAAGGGCCCAATAGGTTTTGGGGGCTTTATTAAACGAACTTTGAACAAAAAACTCCGAAAAATACAAAATTTATCACGTCCTTGGTTTGGCCCATTGGAATTGCCGTTCAATTTGGTCGCCCTGTTTCGAAAAAAGCCAAAAAAATTAGAATCATGCAAAAAAAAGAAACCAAAACAAATTCCTCTCTGCGAATTCATCTTAAAAAAGAGGACTGCGGAAAACTTAATATTTTTCCTTAAAGGTGTAGAACCCGGGGGTTTGAAGAAACCCTTTTTAAAGACCCAAAAAGGTTTTGATGTCTTTAAATAAAAGGGGGACCTATTCGAGTTTAAACTAAAGTGACAAAAGAAAAAAAGGTTTAAAACTAAAAGGTCAAAGTTGCTACCCATCTCCGTAAAAATTATTTCAATGTTAGAGTCGTTGATCGAGGAACATTACCAGCAAATGTTTTCGGAGCCAAAATATAAAATTCAAAAAAAGACTTTACGCGCACTGAAAAATAAAAGGGGATTTATGTCAATTCGTATTAGTCCCCCGTATCGTTTGTTGTAGTGGGTAGTGGGAGTTGTTAGTTTTTTCATATCCTATCTTCTGCACTATAAACTTTCCCCGTTCCCATCCTCTTTAGGGGCAGGTAAATTTTCCAAAGTTTTCTTACAAGTATTGTAGTTAGTAGTAAGTCACAGATACCCCGCTTGGACCAATATCTCCCGGTTTTTCTGTTACTCCTTTTAATCCTATGTTCCCCCTCCTCCTCTCCTCCCCTTTTTCCTGCCCCATATCCCCTCTGAAGCCAACCCTCTGCCTCCTTTTCCTACCCTGAGCATTACCTTGTCAACTTATGCCTTTCATATTTTAGTAGTGGCTGTAGCTGGAGGAGGAAGAGTAGTTGTAGTAGTAGTTGTAGTAGTAGTTGTAGTAGTAGCAGCAGTATTTTTGTTTCCACTTCACATTTATTATTTTTTTCCCATTTTGATACTGTTAGTTTTTAATTTAGAAGCCTGTTATCTTTTTTTCCTTTTTTATTTCCACCGGGGAGAAAATATGTAAATCCTTAGAGGAGGAAGGGGAGAGAGATGGACAGGGGGGGGGAGAAAGAGGAGAGAGAGAAAAGAAGAGAGAGAGAGTAAACATTAAAACATATCTTTATTCCAATCTAATCAACCTTTTCTCTCATTCCACAGGTAAGGATAATAAACCATCGCACCTTTTGATGACCTTAGCGTGACCTTGCAGGGGGTGAGTACCTACAACACACCTGTCCCTCCACACACCTGCTAACAACCTTACACCTACTACTTCTACAAATTTCTCCTACAAATATTCTCCTCTCCTATTCTCTACAAATATTTACCTCTTACCTGTTCATAAAGTTACCTGTTGCTTGTATGCGAAATTACTTGTTACCTGTATAAAAAATTTCCTCTTACCTGTATACGAAATTACCTGTCAGCAATCTATACATGAGTCATCTGTTACCTGTATACATAACTACTTGTTACCTGTATACAAAGTTACTTGTTACCGTTCCCCTATACACCACCGTTATCTGTTACCTGTTCCTTGCTTCCTGTTGCTTCACCTGCCGGAATGATACACCGTCGAGGTCGTTAGCGGCATTGTCACCTGTGGGAGTCGTGACCCGTCGTGAAAGAGTCGTGACAGGGTCGTGACAGGGTCGTGCATTACCTCGTGAATTTGAAAAAAAAGTCGTGGTGGTGTGTCGTTAATTTTCCGCGCCGCCCTGTAATTTTAGAAACCCGTGTTTTTTATTATTATTTTTTTATTTATTTCGTGCTTGCATTATCCTCCGAGTACCTACAGGGTGGTGCAAAATAATTAAGGAGTAGGAAAGAAAATTATATATCACATCTGTGGACATTTTGTATCATATGAATTTTTTTGTTTTGTTTTCCTACCATGATGTCAATAAGGAAAATAGTAATGGGGAAAAAAAAAAAAGCGAAATTTTGATAGACAGTTAATATGAATAATAAGATGAAACAATTTAAAACGAGAAATAATGAAGGATTGCATACGAAAGTGAGAGTCAAGGAAAGAATAAAAGGAGAATAAGGAAAATCAAAAGGTAATGTATGTTAAATAGACGACACATGTAAAGAAAAGGAGAGAGAAACAGAGAAAAGGAAGGAAGGAAAACAGATAGAGAAGGAAGGAAGGAAAACAGATCAGAGAAGGAAGGAAGGAAAACAGATAGAGAAGGAAGGAAGGAAAACAGATAGAGAAGGAAGGAAGGAAAACAGATTGAGAAGGAAGGAGGAAAACAGATAGTTAAGGAAGGAAGGAAAACAGATAGAGAAGGAAGGAAGGAACACAGGATAAGATGAAAGGAAGGAAAACAGATTGAGAAGGAAAAAGAAGGAAAACAGAATAGAGCAAGCGAAGGAAGGAAAACAGATAAGAGAATGAAGGAAGCGCAAAACAGATAGAGAAGGAAGGAAGAAACACAGAGAGAGAAGGAAGAAAGGGAAAACAATGAGAAGGAAAGAAGTAAAGCACAGATAGAGAGAAGGACAGGAAGGAAAAACAGATAGAGAAGGAAGGAGAGTAACACAGATTGAGAAGGAAAGAAGGAAAACAGATAGAGAAGGAAGGAAGGAAAACAGATAGAGAATGAAGGAAGGCAAACAGATAGAGAAGGAAGGAAGGAAAACTCATATAGAGAAGGAAGGAAGGAAAACAGATAGAGAAGGAAGGAAGGAAAACAGATAGAGAAGGAAGGAAGGAAAAACAGGATAGAGAAGGAAGAAAGGGAAAAAACACGATAGAGAAGGAAGGCACATTGCATAACAGGATAGAGAAGGAAGGAGGAAAGTGAAAACAGATAGAGAAGGAAGGAAGGAAAAAAGATAGAGAAGGAAACGAAGGAACACAGATAGAGAGGAAGGAATGGAAAAACAGATTGAGAAGGAAAGAAGGAAAACAGATAGAGAATGGAAAGGAAGGAAAACAGATAGCAGAATGCAAGGAAGGCAAACAGATAGAGAAGGAAGGAAGGAAAAACGATAGAGAAGGAAGGAAGATGACATAGAACCTAAGCAACATAAGAAAATAAGGAAGCTACAGAGCCGCCGACCTGGCCTACACTGGTAGTTCCTGTTGTCAGTAAGAAGGAAGAAAGGAAAACCAGATTGAGAAGGAAAGAAGGAAAAAACAGATAGAGAAGGGAAGGAGGAAAACAGAGATAGCGAAGGAAGGAAGAAACACAGATTAGAGAAGGAAGAAGGGAAAACCGATAGAAATAAGGTAAGAAGAAAACAGATAGAGAAGGAAGGAAGGAAAACGGAATCTAGAGAAGGCAAGTGAAGGACAAACAGATAGAGAAGGAAGGAGGAAAACAGATAGAGAAGGAAGGAAGGCACACAGATCAGAGAAGAAGGAGGAAAACAGATAGAGGAGAAGGAAGGAAGGATAAACGGGAATAGAGAAGGAAGGAAGAACACAGATAGAGAAGGAAGGGGGAAAAACAGATAGAGGAAGGAAGGAAGGAAAACAGATAGAGAAGGGACGGAAATAGGAAGAACAGAATAGAGACTCGGAAGAGGAAAGACAGATAGAGAAGGAAGGAAGGAAAACAGATAGCGAAGGATAGAGGGAAGAAACAGATAGAGAAGGAGAAGGAATAACAGATAGAGATAGGAAGGAAGGTAAGGAAAACAGATTGTAGAGAAGGAAGGAAGCGAAAAACAGATAGAGAAGGAAGGAAGGACAAAGATAGAGAAGGAAGCGAAGGAAAACAGATAGAGACGGAAGGAGAGGAACACAGATAGAGGAAGGTAAGGAAGGAAAACAGATAGAGAAGGAAGGAAGGGAAAACAGATAGAGAAGACGAAGGAACACAGATTGAGAAGGAAGGAAGGAAAACAGAAGAGAAGGAAGGAGGAAAACGGATAGGAAGGAAGGAAGGAAAACACAGAGTAGAGAAGGAGGAAGGAACACAGATTAGAGAAGGAGAGGAAAGGAAAACAGATATAGAGAATGATAGGAAGGAAAACGGATACGAGAAGGAAGGAAAGAGAAACACAGATAGAGAGGAAGGAAGGAAAAACAGATAGAGAAGGCAGGAAGGAAAACAGATAGAAGAAGGAAGGAGGACAAACAAAGATCGAAAGAAGGAAGGAAGGAAAACAGATAGAAGAAGGAAGAATGTGGAAAACCAAGATAGAGAAGAAGGAAGGAAAACAGATAGAGAAGGAAGGAAGGGAAAACAGATAGAGGAAGGAAGGAAGGAAAACAGATAGAGAAGGGAAGGAAGGAAAACAGGATAGGAAGCAAGGAAGGAAAAACGATAGAGAAGGAAGGATAGGAAGGAAAACAGATAGAGAAGGACAGGGAAGGAAGAACAGAATAGAGACAGAAGGAAAGGGGAAACACGGAGGTAGAGAAGGAGGAAGGAACACAGATTAGAGAAGGAAGGAAAGGAATAACAGATTAGAGAAGGAAGAAGGAAAACGGATAGAGAAGGAAGGGAAGGAAACACAGATTAGAGAAGGAAGGAAGGAACACAGATAGAGACGGATAAGGAAGGAAGGAAACAGATTGAAAATGAAGGAAGGAAAAACAGATAGAGGAGAAGGTAAGGAAAACAGGATAGAGAGGAAAGGAAGGAAACAGATAGAGAAGGACAGGAAGGAAAACAGATAGAAAAGGCAAGGAAGGAAAACAGATAGAGAAGGAAGGACAGGAAAACAGATAGAGAAGGAAGGCAAGGAAGAAGAAAACAGACTAGAGAAGGAAGGAAGGTAATAACAGTATAGAGAAGGAAGAAGGAACACAGAGAGACGGAAGGAAGGAGAAGGAACAACAGAATAGCAGAAGGAAGGAAGGAAACAGATGGAGAAGGCACAGGAAAGAAAAAGGACCTAGAAGGAAGGAGAAGCGATGACAGATGGAGGGAAGGACACAGACAGGAAAACAGATAGAGAAGGAAGGAAGGAAACGCGATAGAGAAGGAAGGAAGGAACACAGATAGAGAAAGAGCAGGAAGGAAAACAGTAGAGAAGGAAGGAAGAAGGAAACAGATTGAAAATGAAGGAAGGAAACACAGATGTAGAGAGTGAAGGCAAGCGAAAACAAATAGAGAAGGAAAGGAAGAAAAACAGGATAGAGAATGAAGAAAGGAAGGAAACAGATAGAGAAGGAAGGAAGGAAAACAGATCGAGAGATAGGAAGATAGGAAAAACAGATAGAAAAAGGAAGGCACAGGAAAACAGATAGCTGAAGGAAGAAGAAAACAGACTAGAGAAGGAAGTGAGTGAATAACAAATAGAGAAGGAAGGTTAGTAGGAAAACAGATAGAGAAGGAAGAAGGAAAACAGATAGAAAAGGCAAGGAAGGAAAAACAGATAGAAGAAGGAAGGAAGGAAAAACAGATAGAGAAGAAGGAAGGAAGGAAAACAGACGAGAGAAGGAAGGAAGGGAAAAACAGATTGAGAAGCGAAGGAAGGAAAACAGATAGAGAAGGAAGGAAGGAAACACAGATTAGAGAATGGAAGGGACGGAATAAACATAGATTGAGAAGGAAGGAAGGAAAACAGATAGAGAAGGAAGGAAGGAAAACAGATTGAGAAGGAAGGAAGGAAAACAGATAGAGAAGGAAGGAAGGAAAACAGATAGAGAAGGAAGGAAGGAAAACAGATAGAGAAGGAAGCGAAGGAAAAACGATAGAGAAGGAGGAAGGAAAACAGATGAGAAGGCTAGATAGGAAGGAAAACAGGATGAGAAGAAGGAAGGAAAAGATAGAGAAGGCAAGGAAGGAAAACAGATAGAGAAGGAAGGAAGGAAAACAGGATTGAGAAGGAAAGGAAGGAAGGAAAACAGATCAGGAGAAGGAAGGAAGGAAAACAGAGAGAGAAGGGAAGGAAGGAAACAGATAGAGAAGGAAGGAAGGAAAACAGATAGAGAGAAGGAAGGAAAACAGATGAGAAAGGAAGGAAGGAACACAGATTGAGAAGGAAGGAAGGAAAAACCAGATTGAGAAGGAATGAAGGAAAACAGATAGAGAAGGCAAAAGTAAGGGAAATACAGATAGTAGAAGGGAAGGAAGGAACAAAGATAGAGAAGGAAGGAAGGAAAAACAGATCTAGAAGATGACAGGAAAGGAACAGTTAGAGAAGGAAGGAAGGAAAACAGATAGAGAAGGAACATGGAAGGAGGGAAAACAGATAGAGATAAGGAAGGAAGAGAAAACAGATGAGAGAAAGGCAAGGAAGGAAAACAAGATAGAGAAGGACGGCAAGGAAAATCAGATAGAGAAGGAAAGGAAGGCAAACAGATAGAGAAGGAAGAAGGAAACAGATTGAGAATAGGAAGGAAGAAAACAATAGAGAAGGAAGGAAGGAAGGCAAAACAGATAGAGAAGACAAGGAAGGAACACAGATGGAGAAGGAAGAAGGAAAAAAATAAGAGAAGGGAAGGAAGGAAAAACAAATAGAGAAGGAAGGAAGGAAAATAGATAGAGAAGAAGGAAGGAAACACAGATAGAGATATGAAGGAAGGAAAACCAGATAGAGAAGAGGAAGAAACTAGATGAGAAGATGAGAAGGAGGAAAACAGATAGAGAAGGAGGAATGGAAAAACAGATTGAGAAGGTAAGGAAGGAAACCAGATAGAAGAAGAAGGAAGGAAAAACAGATATAGAAGGAAGAAGGAAAACGATAGAGAAGAAGGAAGGATAAACAGATTGAAGAGAGGAAGGGAGCGGAAAACACAGAAGTTGAGAAGGAAAGGAAGGAACACAAGTATTGAGAGGAAGGAAGGGACAAACAGATAGAGAAGGAAGGAAGGAAAACTAGATAGCGAAGGAAGGAAGAACACAGTAGAGACGGAAGGAAGGAAATAGATTGAGAATGAAGGAACAGGACACACAGATTGAGAAGGAAGGAAGGAAAACAGATAGAGAAGGAAGGAAGGAAACACAGAAGAGAAGGAAGGAGGGGAGGGGAAGGAAAACAGATAGAGAAGGAAGGAAGGAAACACAGATAGAGAAGAGAGAAGGAAAAACAGATATGAGAAGGAAGGAAGGCAAAACAGATACGAGAAGGAAGAAGGAAAAACAGATAGAGTGAAGGAAGTGCAGGAAAAAAAAAAAAAAAAACAATAAAAAAGAATGAGAAGAAGGAAGGAACACAGATAGAAAGGAAGGAAGGAAAAAAGATAGAGAAGGAAGGAAGGAACACAGATAGAGAAGGAAGGAAGGAAAACAATGAGAGGATAAGGAAGGAAAAAGAATAGAGAAGGAAGGAAGGAAAACAGATTGAGAAGGAAGGAAGGAAACAGATAGAGAAGGAAGGAAGGAAAACAGATAGAGAAGGAAGGAAGGAACACAGATAGAGAAGGAAGGAAGGAAAACAGATTGAGAAGGAAGGAAGGAAAACAGATAGAGAAGGAAGGAAGGAAAACAGATAGAGAAGGAAGGAAGGAAAACAGATAGAGAAGGAAGGAAGGAAAACAGATAGAGAAGGAAGGAAGGAAAACAGATAGAGAAGGAAGGAAGGAAAACAGATAGAGAAGGAAGGAAGGAAAACAGATAGAGAAGGAAGGAAGGAAAACAGATAGAGAAGGAAGGAAGGAAAACAGATAGAGAAGGAAGGAAGGAAAACAGATAGAGAAGGAAGGAAGGAAGGAAAACAGATAGAAAAGGAAGGAAGGAAAACAGATAGAGAAGGAAGGAAGGAAAACAGATAGAGAATGGAGGAGGAAGGAAAACAGATGAGAATGGGAAGAAGGAAAACAGAATAGAGAAGGGAAGGAAGGAACAAGATAGAGAAGGAAGGAGAGAAAACAGATGAGAAGGAAGGAAAGGAAAACAGATAGAGAAGGAGGTGAAGGAAAACAGTAGAGAGGAAGCGAAAGGAAAACAATTGAGAAGGATAGGAAGGAAAACAGATGAGAGAAAGGAAAGGAAGGAAAACGCAGCATGAGAAGGAAGGATAGGAAAACAGATAGAGGAAGGACACGGAAGGAAAAACAGATGTGAGAAGGAAGGAAGGCAAGGAAAACAGATAGTAGACAGGAGGAAGGAAGGAAAACAGATGAGAGAAATGAGGATAGGAAAACAGATAGAGAAGGAAGGAAGGAAAACGATAGAGAATGGAAGGAAGGTAAAACAGATAGAGAAGGAAGGAAGGAAACAGATGAGAAGGAAGGAAGGAAAACAGATAGAGAAAGGAAGGAAGGAAAACAGAGTTTGAGGGAAGGTAAAAGGAAGGAACCAGATTGAGAAGGTAAGGAAGGAAAACAGATAGAGAAGGAAGGAAGGAAACAGATAGAGAAGGAAGGGAAGGTGGAAAAACAGACTAGAGATGAAGGAGGAAACAGATTAGAGCAAGATAGGAAGGAAAACAGAAGAGAAGGAAGGAAGGAAAAAAGATAGAGATGACCAGGAAGGGAAAACAGATGTAGAAGGAAGGAAGTGGAAAACAGATAGAGAAGGAATAAGGAAGGGAAACAACAAGACTGGAAGGAGGAAGGACAAACAGAAGAGAGAGAAGGAAGGAAACAGATTGAGTAAGAAGGAAAGGAAAACAGCTGAGAAGGTAAGGAAGACAACAGAAGAAGCGAAGGAAGCGGAAAACAGATTGAGAAGGAATTGAAGGACAAACAGATAGAGCACAGGAAGGAAGGAAAAACATCCTGAGAAGGAAGGCATGGCACACGGCTCGAGAATTCATGCCTCCCACATTACTGCGTAAGGAAGGAAGGTAAACACAGATAGAGACGAAGCGAAGGAAAACAGATAGAGAAGGAAAGGAAGGAAAACAGATAGAGAAGGGAAGCAGAAAAACAGATAGAGAAGGAAGGAAGGAAAACAGATAGAGAAGAATGAAGGAAAAAACAGATAGAGAAGGAAGGAAGCGAAAACATAGAGAAGGAAGGAGAGGAACACAGAGATAGTAGAAGAAGGAAGGAACTATCAGCTATTGATGAAGGAAGGAAGCGAAACACGTAGAGAAGGAAAGGAAGGAAAAAGATTGAGAAGGAAGGAAGGCAATAGAAAACCAAATAGAGTTAAGGACAGAAGAGAAAATAGATAGAGAAGGAAGGAAAGGAAAACAGATAGAGAATGAAGGTAAGGACAGAGTAACAGATAGAGAAGGTAAGGAGGAAAAAATAGATTGAGAAGAAGGAAGGAAGGAAAACAGATGAGAGAAGGAAGGAAGGAAAACAGATTTGAGAAGGAAGGAAGGAAAACAGATAGAGAAGGAAGGAATGAAACAACAGATAGCAGTAGGAGAAGGAAGAAGCCGAGAAAAAGATTAGAGCGAAGGAAGGAAGGAAAACACAGTTGAGGAAGGAAGGAAGGAAAAAAAGATAGAGAAGGAAGGAAGAAAACAGATAGAGAAGGAAGGAAGGAAACAGATAGAGAAGGAACGCGAAGGAAAATCAGATAGAGAAGGAAGAAGGAAAAACAGATTAGAGAAGGAAGGAGGAAAACAGATAGAAGGAAGGAAGCGAAACGATTGAGAAGGAAGGAAGGAAGGAAAACACAGATAGAGAAGGAAGGAAGGAGAGGAAAAACAGATAGAGAAGGAAGGAAGGAAACAGATAGAGAAGGAAGGAAGAAAACAGATAGATAAGGAAGGAGGAAAACAGATAGGAGAAGGAAGGACTTAAAACAGATTGAAGAAGGAAGAAGGAACAACAGATAGAGAAGGCAAGCAAGGAAAACAGATTGAGAAGAAGGAAGGAAACGTCAGCGATTTAAGAGATAGGAAGGAATGAAAAACAGATAGAGAAGCGATAGAAGGAAAACAGATAGAGAAGGTGCAGGAAGGAAACAGATAGAGAGAAGGAAGGAAGGAAAAACAGATAGAGAAGAATGAATGAAAACAGATAGAGAAGGAAGAAGGGAAAAAGATAGAGAAGGAAGGAAGGAAAAAAGATTGAGCGAGAAGGAAGGAAAACAGATAGAGAAGGAAGGAAGGAAACAGAGCTGAGAAGGAAGGAAAGGAAAACAGATAGAGAAGTGAAGCAAGGGGAAAACAGATTGAGAAGGAAGGAGGAAACAGGACTGAGAAGCGAAGGAGGAAAACAGATAGTAGAAGGAAGGAAGGGGAAAACAGATTGAGAAAGGAAGGAAGGAAAACAGATAAGAGAAGGAAGGAAGGAAACAGGACTGAGCCCACGGAAGGAGAGGAAAACAGATAGAGAGAAGGAGGAAGGAAAACAGATAGAGAAGGAAGGAAGGAAAACAGATAGAGAAGGAAGGAGGAAAACAGATAGATGAAGAAGAAGGAAAACAGACGGAGAGAAGGAAGGAAAACAGGATAAGAGAACGGAAGGAAGGAAAAACAGATCTGAGAAGAAGGAGGAAAACAGAAGAGAAGGAAGGAAGGAAAAACAGATAGAGAAGGAAGGAAGGAAAACAGATATGAGAGGAAGGAGAGTAACACAGATTGAGAGCAAGAAGGAAGGAAAACAGATGTAGAGAAAGGAAGGATAGGGAAAAAAAAAGAAGAGAAGGAGGAGAAGGAAAACAGATAGAGAAGGAAGTAGAATGGAAAACAGATAGAGAAGGAAGGGAAGGAAACAGAATAGAGGAAGGAAGGAAGGATAAAGCAGATACGAGAAGTGAAGGAAGGAAGAGCGGTAATTCGAGAAGGAGCGATAGGCAAACCACACGATAGAGAAGGATAAGGAAGGAAATCACAGATAGAAGAAGGAAGAAGGAATAACAACAGCCTAGAGAAGGAAGGCAGGGAAGGAAAACAGATAGAGAGGAAGGAAGGAGGACGAACAGATAGAGCAAGGAATGCAAGGAAAACACGATTGAGAAGGAAGGAAGGAGCACAGGATAGAAGAAGGAAGAAGGAAAACAGATAGAGGAAACAGGACATCTCGTGACTCAGTGAACACAGATTGATTGAAGGAAGGAAGGAAAGACACAGATACTGAGAAGGAAGGGAAGGAAAACCAGATTGAGAAGGAAGGGAAGGAAAGGAAAACAAATAGAGAAGGGAAGGAAGGAAGACCAGATCGGAAAAGAAGGAAAGTAAAAATGAAAATAGTTGCACAACAGAAGCAATGTCACGCTGTTAAGGAGACGAAGAAGATATGGTCCCGCAAAGGCAAGTGAAGGGCTTTGTGGTGGTCAGTGTTTCCAGAAGTCCAGAGCGAGAAAGAGGAGGGTGAAACTCTCGTAGGTGAAGGGGGAGGGGCGGGAGGAGGGGAAGGGTGAGGAGGGTGAATGGAGGGGAGTAGGGGGGAAAAGGGGGAGGCACAGGTCACGCACAAAATTT
>JACEEZ010006081.1:0-12442 GCA_016584305.1 Chionoecetes opilio | reverse complement strand
CCCGAACCCCGGGGGAAAAGGGTGAAACTGAAAATGGCGACGCGGCCCGACCGCGTGAAAAATCCCAGGGATGAATAACACACACACACACAACACACACACAAAACACACACACACACACACACACACAAACCCCACACCCCAAACCACACACACACAACACACACACACAACCACACACCACACAACAACACACACACACACACACCACACCGGCTCCATGGAGGGGTTGACAAGTGCTCCCTACCGGTGAGAATTTTGTCTTTCTTGTAGACCCGGAACAACCCTCGGAAGATTTTTTCCTCCCCTAGTTTTTCCCCTTTTCTGGTGTTTTTGGGTGATGCTCTTTTTCCTTTACTATTCATGGGAGTGGTTCGAGAGAGCAGTATTTCGCACGTTTTTTTGTGTTGCGTTCCCCGAGTTTTTGTTTTTGAGTGGAAAAAACACTTCCCTTGTGCAGCACGAAGGAGATAGGAAGTTTGTTTTTTGGTTTGAAGGAATGTTTTTGGGTCAGCAGGGAGGCGCTCAAGGGAGGTGGAGGGGGGAAGGAAATTTGTGATAGGGACGGTAAAAAGGGGAAGAAGCAAAATCTTTAAAATTTACCAGTTTTTCCCAGCCCCCAAAAAAAAATAAAAAAAGGTAAAAAGTTAAGGTCTGTGTTTTCGGTCTTTTTTTTCCCCGTCCCCTTTCCTCTCCTCTCCAATTTCCTTCGATCTTAAATATTTTCTCTCTTTTTTTCCCCTTTTTTCCCCCATTGATCCACAAACCTTTCGGCACCTTTATTTTTTCAATGACGTCCATGTGCCCTGATTTTCCGCTTTTTAACAGTAAATATAAAAAATGGCAAGAGGAAAAGAGTGTCTCGAAAAATGTGGAGGTAAAAAAGGGGAACGTTTTTCTCGTTTCTTCCTTCCCCGCAACGCTTTACCTTTTGTTTTGCTTCAATTTTCTTTTTTCAGGACTTATTTTCCCTTTCTTCTTTTGCAGGTGGGCCGAAGGGAAATAGAAAAAGGCAAGACGGGGACGTTGCCGCGTTTTTTTGTGAAAGTATTTAAACCTCAAAAGTTTAAAGTAATGCAATAAAAAAAGGGGAAAAAGTTTGGGGAACCTCCCGGTAATGCTTTGAGTCGTCACAAAAAGAATTAAAAAAATAAAATATATTAATTAGGGAGGTATGGGGTGAATTTTATTTTAAAGGATTTTTTGGAAAGTAGCATATATTAGACAAGTATGGGTCCCTGATTTTACGTCATCATGGCGGTGATTTTTTGAGTGTTTTTTAGCTAGTAAGACAAAAAGTTACGAATTAAGTGACAGCGATAATTAAACAATTTTCGAGAGATAGAACATAAGGAAATCGTATACCCATGTAAGGAAAATTTTCCAACGCACTTTTATTGATTATTTGATAGTTTCTGGAACCATGCAGAGGGGCCCCATTCGGTTAGGTTTTTTAAGGTTTCACTGAAGAGACTTAAATTTAAAAAATTGAAAAAAAAAAAAAGAGCCCGGGCTCGCGAAAAGGGGAATCAGGTTGTCGAGAGTCTTGAGGCGAACACGACTTTCCCACCTGACGGTGAAAAAGAGAAGGAAGAGAGAGAGGAAGAGAGGAGAGGAGAGAGAGGAGGAGAGGGAGGAAAAAAGGGGGGAGAGGGGGGAGAGGAGAGAGAGGAGAGAAAAGAGGAGAGGAGAGAGAGAGAGAGAGGGAGAGAGAGAAAAGGGGGGAGAAAAAAAAAGGAGAGAGATAAGAGACAGGGAAAAGAGTAAAATAAAAAAAGAGAAATATAGAAGAGATAGAAAAAAAAAGAGAGAAAAGAAAAAAAGGGGGAAAAGAAAAGAGAGAAGAAAAAAAGAAAGAAAAGAATAAAGACAGAAAACAGAAGACAGACAGAAGACAGAAGACAGACAGACAGACAGCCGGACGAAGACAGCCAACAGACAGGACGAAGAGAAGAAAAGAAGACAGAAGAAGAAGAAAAAAGAGAGAAAGAAAAAAGAAAAAAAAAAAGAAGAAAAAGAAAGGAGAGAGAGAGAGGGGAAAAAGAGAGAGGAGGAGAGGGGAAGAGAGAGAGCTGTGTGGGGCATATTTCTTTGACCCCCACACAAAAAACAAAGGCAGCTGAGGACTGATTAGTTTTGGCTGGCTCCCGGGCGACAACCCTCATGCCGGAATTAAACCTCCTTTTAAACCGCCCTTACCCGCTTTCTTCCCCCCCCCCCCCAAACCAGTTCCCCCCCTTAACCCTACGATCCCCCTTAAAACCCTGCCCCCCCCACCTTAAAAACCCATCTAACCCCCCAACCCCCCATAACCCAAACCTTCCCCTCCATTAAGGTTTCTCTCGTCCTCTTGTTTTCTATTGCCCTCTTGCTTTCCCCTTCCTTCCCCCCTTTCCTTCCTTTCCCCTTTTCCTTTCCCCCCTACCCTTTCTCTCCCCTTCCACCCCTTTTTTTCCCCCTTACCTTCTCTCCTTTTCCCACCCTTCTCCTTCCCTCATCCAGCCTTTTCCCTTTCTTTTATCCTTCTTCCATCCTTTCTCCATCCATTGCTTTTTTTTTAGCTTTTTCCCCAACTTTCTAGCCTTCTTTGTCCTTTCCAGTCCCCATCGTCCTTCCAGCCTTATTTTACCCCTTCCAGTTCTCTTATCCTTCCACCCTTATCTTACCCCCTTCCAGTTTTTCTATTCCTTCCCACCCCTTATCACCCCCTTCAGCCTTTCTTATTCCTTCCACCCTTTACCCAAACCCCAACGCTTCCCCACCCCTGATTTCCCTCCCCCCTCCACCCTTTTTCAACCCCCAGCCTGTTTTCCCACCCCAACCTACCTCACCACGTAAACCCCAATGAATCTCCCCTCCCCCACGTCTATTTCGGATCTTGCTACTGCTGTTTTAAACAGAGAGAGAGAGAGGAGAGAGAGAAGAAGGAGAGGAGAAAAAAGGAGAGAAGAGAAGAGGGGGAGGAGAGAGAGAGAGAGAGAGAGGAAGAGAGAGAGAGGAGAGAGAGAGGGAGAGAGAGAGAAGAGAGAGAGAGAGAGGGGAAGAGAGGGGAGAAGGGAGAGAGAGAGGGGAGAGGAGAGAGGGGAGAGAGAGGGGGAGAGAAGAGATGGGGAGAAAAACTGGCTTTGGGGGGTAATCCCCCCCTTGCTCTTCCGTGAGATAAAGGGGGTTTTTCAATCTTTGCCAACATCTCTAGAAATACCGGGAAAACATAACACAGCACGAGCTTTTCCCCTCAGGTAAATACGACTCCACTCCTTTTTTTTCTCCTGAAGTCCTCAATCTCCTCCCATCCTCTTCCCCGACTTCCATTTCCCCCGGCCCGGTTAAGGCCCAAGCCACTGTAGCCTCTCCGTTGGGAATAAAGCTTAAAAAAACTTTTAACCACCACTACCAGAATCTAAGAAATTTTACACCGAATGCTTTTTACCAGGATACCAAGAAAAAACAAGGTTTTTGTCG
This sequence comes from Chionoecetes opilio, assembly GCA_016584305.1. NCBI lineage: Eukaryota > Metazoa > Arthropoda > Malacostraca > Decapoda > Majidae > Chionoecetes > Chionoecetes opilio. The sequence continues at coordinate 8,980 of JACEEZ010006081.1, read as the reverse complement.
GGGAGAAATTCAAAAAAAAAAAATCCTCAAAAATTAAAAACATCCCTAAGCTTATGGGTTTAAAGAATAGAGCAAACGTAAGTAAAAGCTGAGGAACCAGGGTTAACAAATCGAAATTTTTCCCCCCTTTAAAACCCCGATGCTGAAAAACGGTCACCTTTACTCGTTTTTTTTCAACCCCTCATCTGTTTTTTGATAGTGTTGGGTGCCTGGTTCCCCTTGCTCCCCCACCCCACTCCCTCTCCCCCCCCCTTCCCCTCACCCCCCGCGCTCGTTCAAATCCCTCAGGGCCCGATGGAGATGATGGTGGTGTGGTTTGGGGGTGGTCGAGTGGAGAAACGGTGGTGAGGCGGAGAATTACACCAATGACAGGGGTTTTTTTTTTCAATTACTGGGGGATTTCAGTTGGGGTTAATTGGATTGTTGGTATTGATTGTGAGGCTTTTGTTATTTTGGGGAGTTAGATCCAATGACGGAACGAAACACTGTGGATCATAGGAAGGTTAGAGAGAGAGAGAGAGAGAGAGAGGGAGAAGGAGAGGGAGAGGGGGAGAGAGAGAGAGAGAGAGAGAGAGAGAGAGAGAGGGGGAAAAGAGAGAGAGGGAGAGGAAAGGGGGGGGGGGGGAAAAAGAGAGAGAGAGAGAGAGGACGGTGCAAGAGACTCATAAATAATCAGGAAGTTTGAGATCTTTCCACACCTTGTTTGAGAATAGTTCATGCATCATAATCACAAACGACACCTGCCTGTTAAGTCGATGCAGTCTTTTTTTACCAAGTCTTCTTCATTTGTAGTGATTTAAGAACTGTGAAAACCGTCACGTTTCAGTTTTAACAGGCAAGCACACCTTTAGTTCTCGCACCTGTGATTTATGAGGAGTATTTTTTCACGCTGGGGAAGCCACACTTTAAAGCGAAATTGCTGCAAAATATCGATTGAAGTATTTTTCACCCAAATTTTTTTTGACGAAAAGTCATCATCAAAAGTTTTGGGGACATTTTTTGTACCTTTCCCTAACGCCCTTTGGGGAATGTAACTAGTGCCTTGTTGGGTGAAATGAAATGTAGCGTTTATGTTCGTATGTGTTTGTTTTGGATGCAGACTTGATATTTTTTAACACAATGATATTTTAAAGTTTGGATTTTTTTTTCTTTTTTTTTAAAGATAGAAGTAAGGACGCAAGCCATAACAACACCCCTGTTAAATTGGGCAAAAATTTAAGTGGTTAACCCTGTACCTGCCCGACTGTGAAGGAAGTGAAAAAAAATTTTGTCTTTTGAGAGAGGAGGAATAAAAAAGGGAAAATTTTAAAAAAGGAAACACAAACGGGCAACAGCCCGATAGGTCCTTACAAGACTTTTTGTTTTTTTAAAAATTACTACCCAAAAAAAAAAATAGATAATAAGGGGAAAAAGGATGGGAAGTAGAAGGTCCTCCTCACCCCCCACCCTCCACCGGGAAAGTTTGGCCGGAAAAGAAAGGAAAACCCATGAAATATAAAAAAAACGCAAAATTTTGGGGGAAAATTTAAAAAGCGTAACATGGCAAAATACACTATTTGGGGGGGGTGGGTTTTGTGTTTGATAAAATAGGTCATTTTATGGGGTTTTTTGTAAGGGAGGAAAACACAGTGGGAGGTTAAAGGGGGGTGCGGAAAAGGCCTTCCCTGGCGTTTCTTGGGAGGGGCACCCAGTCAATCGGGCCCCCACCCCCTTTTTCCTTAAAACCCACGGCGGTTTGGTATTTTCCCCGTAGGACCCCGTACATTTTCAAGCCTCCTGCAGCAGTGCCCCCCTGGTACCTTAAACCCGATGGGGGGTCACTAACGGTCAGGCCCAATGAACCACAGCCGCACAGGTCGAGAGTAGTAGTGGAAAACCTTTTTAACTGGGGGCTATCGGGTTTTGGGGTTTATAAAGGGTCTAATGTAGTGTTGGTTTTTAAGGCTCATTTGGGGAAAGTTGGGGGTGGGCGGCGGGCCTTCCCTGGCGTTTTTCTTGGGGGGCCCCCAAGGCGGGTCAATCGGGCCCCAGCCCCGGTTAAATCCAGGGGGTTTAGTGCATTTCCAAGTGGGGACCCCTTTGACTCAACCCCCCGCAGCAGGCCCCCTGGTATAAAAAATTCCCAAATGGGTCACTAACTGACGGGGCCCTTTTATTTAAACCCCACGGGCCCGTCAAGGTCAAAATTGTAGTAGTGACCGTTACCGGGGCTTTTGAGACGTGTGGGGGGGGTTTTTGTGTGGGACGCGATCGAAATCATTTGCAATGAGAGAAAGTTTCAGAGGCCCGCGGGGAAAATTTATTTTTCCCGGAGAAAAAAAATTTACCCAACCCGGGGGTTTTATATGAAATAAATTTTCGAGGCGACTTTTAAATTATTCTATTTTATTTGGGGTTTTCAGTTTACGGCAGGGCCCATTTCCCTACGGGGTTTCAACACGGTTTGTGAAGAAAAAACTTTGCTTTTGTTCGTTTCAAAACCCTTTCCTGTTATTTTTAAATCCGTTTTTTCTAGTTGGCTTGAAGGGTTTTTAGCGTTTAAAAGATTTTCTGGGATACGTTCGTTTAAAAACCCTTGGGAAAATTTTTTAAAAACTTCGGATGAGGGGCACCTTTTTCCTTCGTTTTTAGTGGGAAAAAGTTAAATTTTTTTTAGCCCCATTTTCGTTTCGATTTATTTCGCAAACTAGGTATCCCCTTTTGGTTTCCCTCGCGTATTTTTCTTTAGTTTTTCATGTCCCTTTTTTTAATAAGGGAAACCCGAACTGGGACACATTTTCTAGATGGGGGCGAAAAAAGCGAGTTTTAAAAAAAGGAAATTAAATTTTTCCCGATTTTAAACTGAAAATTCGTCCAATAAAACCAACCCAAATTTTTTTGCAGTTTTAATACCCCATAATTTTTTATTCGGTTTTAGATCTTTCGAGATTAAGCCTAAATCTTTTTTTTTATCAAACCCCTGTTTGTTGGAAAACGTTCCACGTAAAATTTTTTGAGGGGTTTATTACCGATATGTTTTGTCATGGCATTTTTTCAAGGTTTAAATTTATTTGCCATGTTTTTTACCAAATTTTGTTAGCTTTTTTAATTTGTTTTTTATGAAATTGGCCCCTGAGATTCGTAGAGGCTTATGTTTTTGATTTTTGTGTCATCAGCAAAAATTTTGAATCCTGCATGTGTTCCCTGTAATGTCATTTATGTATATAAAAAACAGGATAGGTCCGAGAAAATGATCCTTGAGGGGAAAACCCCTATTTACACTGGTCCAGTAAAAAGAATTTCCCTTTTTTTTACCCCCCTTTGGTTTTCGATTTGAAGCCAGTTTCTATCCAAATTTTAAAAATGGCCTGTTTAAACCCTGAGCTTTTACTTTGCTAATGAGACGCTTAAAGAGGAACTTTTTCGAACGCTTTTTAAAATCGAGGGAAAACTAGTCTACTGCCCTCGTGGGTTTTTCGTACATTTTAAACACTATTTTTAAAAACAAGAGGAGGGGGAGGGGGGAAGGGGGAGGAGGAGGAGGAGGAGAGAGGAGGAGGGGGGAGGAGGGGGATTACATTTGGATTTCATAGGAGTAACAGACACCCGGAGACCCATTGGTCCCCTTTGCGAGGGATCTGCTGAACTACCTTTTCTACAAAAAATCAAATATTTTAAGAAAACAGTTGGAAAAAGATTTTCCATGTCCCTAAAAAGGATAGGAAAAAGGGAAAGCCTAGGCAGAATGATGGATAGAAAAATATAACTACAACTCCACTCCCCTAAAACTAATCGATAGGGGGGACTAGAACGAATTTCGCACTACAATACCCATTTTTTTTTCCCAGGCGCGTCAGTTGTTTTAATTAGTATTTTTGGGGCCCGGACAAATTTGGGAACTGTTCCACGATCAACGACTTAACATTGAAATTTTTTTACGGATGGGTGATGAAAGAGGGGGGGGAGGAGGAGGAGGGGGAAAAGGGGAGGAGGAGGGGGGGGAGGGGGGAGGAGGAGGAGGAGGAGGAGGAGGAGGAGGAGGAGGGGAGGAGGAGGAGGAGGAAAGGAGGAGGAGGTTAATGAAAATGTAAAATGGGAAATTTGTGCTATAAAAACTCCAAAAATTATTTAAATATACAAACACTAAATGAAAAGTAATAGAAAGGTAAAAAAAAAGAAAATACTAGGATATTTAAATGTCTTGTGGATTGGCACTTTTTTTCTTATCCTAATCCTTACCATCATATACGTATCACAATTTAGGATAATTTTATGTTCGTTAAGGGGACCTGGCGGACTCCCCTGCACTGCCCTTTCCGTCACGACACGCCTTATTTGCCTCTCACGCGACAACCTGAACGTGAAATACGAACCTCTTTCGGCAACAGCGGGAATAAAAATACATACTTTTTTAGTTCTAATTAAAAGCACTCAAAAAGCTGAGTGCGAACTTCACATAACGGAGCAAAAACGCAAACGCACGCAAGCACGCAAACAACGTAATCCCGCATCAAAAGGAGCAAACACCAACGCACGGGAACACACGCATCCCGCATCAAAAGGAGAACACACGCAACGCACGAACACACGCAATCCCCATCAAGGAGAACACACGCAACGCACGCAAACACGCAATCCCGCATCAACGGAGCAACAACGCAAGCAGCAAACACCAACCCGCATCAAGGAGAAACGACGCAACAAAAGCAAGCACGAAAACGCACGCAATCCCCCCATCAATCACCATCCAATAACTCACGAGAAGCAGAATAATTAGAGGGGTTATGATGGTATAAGTAAACACATGTTTCTTTCCCTTTGTAAGTACCTGAATTATTTAGTTTTTTTTTGTAATTTTCGTATTGGGGGAATGTTGTTTTTTGTGATTTTCCCTTTGTTTGGGGGTTTTTGTTTTTTATTTTATATTTATGCTTTTGAAGAACTATATTTTATTCCTGAATTCCCTTGTTTTATTTAATTTTTTCGCTTGTGTTTTTGCCCCCTTTTTTTTTTTTTTTCTTTTTTGAAGAGCTTAGTTTGTTTGGGATGTTTTTTACTCCACTTTTTTTAAACCACGGGTAGTACACGGGCCAGAAGAACACAAAGACGGGACAAACAAAACAAAAACAGCCCAAAAGACAGACAGACACACAGAAAAGGACAGGGACAGAAGGACCAGGACAGACAACAGAAACAGACAGACAGACAGAAGACAGACAGACAGCCAGACAGACACACAGCAACAGACAGAAGACGGGACAGAACACGGGACAACAGACGGGACAGACGACAGACAGACGACAGACAGCAGACAGACAGACAGACAGGACAGGACAGAACAACAACAGACAGACAGACAGACAGCAGACAGACAGACAGCAGAAGAAAACACAACGGGACGGGGACAGACAGACAGACAGACAGACAGACAGGACAAAAAACAGACAGACACACAGACAGACAGAACCCACAAAGACAGACGGGACAAACAGAAGACCCAAACACAAAACACAGACAAGAGACAGAACACACACACTTACGCCCACGACTATCAGGGTGAACGAGGGAAAACAAATTAAAGGAAAAAAAGTTACTGCACCCGTGGTAAATCTCTTTTCCCCCTTTCAAGTCAAGTTAAACAAGATTTCACATACTTTTTTATTGCAATCTGAAGGAAACTTTAGCGTGAGTAGAAAATAAATGCTGGACATAACATCAGGTTAAACGTAGTAATTAGAACCCTTGAATCCCTTTTAAACTAGCAGGTTGTAATTTTTCACTTTTTATAGTCATTTTTAGTAGATGGAGGGGAACTTTGGTGGAAAAGTAATCTTTATGGGGTTTTAGTTAGCTATTTTACGTGGATTGAAAATGTTCTGTCTCCCTTTGGGGTTATGTATAGTTTTTCCTTGGCATTTTTTTCCCTATATTTTGTGTTCATATGTTTTAAGGGAATTTTTTTAATTTTTTTTTAGTTCCCTTTAAACGAGAGTTTGTAGGGAAGGGGGAGAGAGAGAGAGAGAAGAGAGAGAGAGAGAGAGAAGGGGAGGGGAGAGAGAGAGGAGAGGGGGAGGGGAGAGAAGGGGAGAGAGAGGAAGAGGGGAGGAGAGAGAGAAAAGGAGAGAGAGAGGAGAGAGAGAGAGAGGAGAAGAAGAGAGAGAGAGAGAACAAAACATAAAGATGTGAAAACCCTTTTTTAAAATCACATTTGAAGTCAGGCCACAACGAAGTCTTATAAAATAAAAATAATTTGTTATGCAAAAATTAAACATGGGAACTTGACCAGAAAAATTTCCTGTTTTTTTCCCCCGTTAGCAAGAATGTGCAAGTCTTTAGCCAAAATGTGTCACTCGCCCCACACTCTAAGGTTTTACGCCCTTGTATGATTTTTCTTTCAGTTTATAGGAAAGTAATTTTAAAGGTATTACCCAAGGTTTTTTTTGTCTTTTAATCTTAGGTTTATATAAATTTTTTTAGATTATAACTTAAAAAAACGAAATACGGAATTTTTTAGGGCATGAATCTTTTTTACATATATGATTTATTCTCCCCTGATTTTCCCATCAAACATTACAAAACAAAATACACCAACGGGAAGCCTGAATTTTTTTTAGAAAGAATTGTATGTCTTTTCCCAAAGCAATTACAATAGTAAAAAAGGCATCTTGCGAGCCACCCAAAAAACGGATTAAAATTATATTTAATCAGGTCGAATAAAAATGTATTTGTTGGGAAGATATTTTTGAGAGATTGTTCCAGTACGCCAAAATAAAGGGGACCCCCCCCCCCCCCCCCCCCCCCCCCCCACCCCCCCCCCCCCCCCCCCCCCCCCCCCCCCCCCCCCCCCCCACAACCCCCCCCCCCCCCCCCCCCCCCCCCCACACACACACACACACACACACACACACACACACACAACACAACACACACCCCCACACACACACACACACACACACAACCACACACACACACCACACAAACCCCACACACACACACACACACACACCACACACACACCCCCACAAAAAACCCACACACACACACACACCCCCCACACACACACACAAAAACACCCCTTCTTCCACCCCCTCCTCCCACGCGGGTTTTTTGGGAAACAAAAGGGAGTTTTGGGGGTTTTTTTGGGAGGAAGGCAACGGGAAAGAGGAAATGAAGACAAGGGCAGGGGGGGTTTTTCCCCCGGGTAAATAAGCTTTTTCGGCCCTCATTTCCCAGTAGATATTTTTTTTTTTCCTTTTTTCCCCCCCTTTTCCCCCTTTTTTTCCCCCTTTCAAGGATGGCAACGGGCCCCAGCGTTTGTTTTACCTTACTTTTTCTTTTGTTTGCCTGCGCCCTTTAGTAAATTATTGCGTCTCCCAGGCCATTTTGGTTCCGCTTTGCCCTTTTTGTGGTGGCGGGAAACTGTAAGAGTCGCGAGGATGGTTGGGGGATAAAGGGATAGAATAGTAGCAGTTATAGTGTAGTTGTTGTGTAGTGTAGTAGTAGAGTAGTAGTAGTAGTAGAGTAGTTAGTAGTAGTATAGTATAGTAGTAGTGGTAGTAGTAGTAATAGTATATAGTAGTAGTATGGTAGTAGTAGTAGTTGTAGTGTAGTAGTAGTAGTAGTATTTAAATTAGTATTTAAGTAGGTAGGTAGTTGTGAAGGGGTAGTAGTAGTATGTAGTAGTGTAGTAGTAGTAGTAGTAGTAGTATAGTAGAAATGTATAGTAGTGGTAGTAGTAGAATAGTAGTATATAGTATAGTAGTAGTAGAAAAGTGTAGTAGTGTATAGTAGTAGTAGTAGTAGCAATAGAGCAGTGAATGACAGTATTAGGAAAATAAGATAATGATAAAAAAGATGATACAGTAACTTTATATTTCATTATTAGTGTAGTGTTTCATCATTTTTTTCATTATTAATATTATAGGAAAGCGCTCAGCCCTTTTTCAATGAACTTTATTTCCTTAACCAAGAAAAAAAAAAGAAAATTCTAGATAACTTTTTCGTCAAAAAATATATTTCTTTTTCCTATTCTGCCTCTTCCCTCAGCCATGGCGTGTCTAAAGGAAAATTAAGGTTTTTTAAAAGATAGATAAAAAAAAAGACATTTTCCCCACCCCCCTGAGGCCGGTAAGATCCTAAAAAAAAGCAAAAGGGGGGGACGGCAAGGAGTTCACCCAACATTTTTACCTCCAAAAAAAAAGGGGAGAGAGAGAGATGAGAGAGAGAGAGAAGAGGAGAGAGGAGGAGAGAGGGAGAGAGGAGAGGAAGAGAGAAGAGAGAAGAGAGAGAGAGAGAGGAGAAGAGGGGAGGAGAGGAAGGAAAGAGAGAAGAGAGAGAGAGAGGAGAGAGAGAGAGAGAGAGATAAAGTCATACCTTTCCCCAATTATATGTGGAAAAAGTTATATAGTTGTATTGTTAAATTAAAAAAAAAAGGGAAAGAAAAATAGAGAGAGAGAGAGAGAGGGGGAGAGAGGGGAGAGAGAAGAAGAGAGGAGAGAGAGGGGAGAGAAGGAGAGGAGGGGGAGAGAGAGGGAGAGAGGGGAGGGAAGAGAGGAGAAGAGAGAGAGGTTTACCGTTTTCGTGATGCAAAAACTAATGTGTAAGGGTTTTTGGGATTATCCCGCGCGAATTTCGGTTAGAAAAAGAGACTGTAAATACAGGAAATTTAAAATCTTTTAAGACTTTAAGGGATACGTAATTAAAAAAATTGAGAGTGTTTTATAAAGGGTTTTAAAAGAAAGCTTTAAAGGGGTACGTAGTTTTTTGAAAAAAATAGTTCCGGGGGGCTTAAAGGGGAAACCCAAAGTATACAATGATTTAAAAGTTTGGAAGGGGGGAAGGGAAGTAATTTTTTGCCTGTCTGTTTTTTTTCTTCGTTTTTTAGCCCCTTTTATGAATCTTCCAAAAAGTTTTTTTAAAATTTCCAAAAAACTTCCAAAAAAGTTACTTCCTTTTTGAAAAAAATTTTTTCCAAAAATGTTATTCTTTTTGAAATTTTTCC
>JACEEZ010006079.1:41592-75022 GCA_016584305.1 Chionoecetes opilio | reverse complement strand
AAAAAAATTACTAAAAGTTTTTAAAAAAAAAGAAAAAAGAATTTTTGCGGAAAAAAAGTTTATTCCCCTAAGGGCTTTAAAATCGGGGCTTCTTTAAAAGTAAAGGCCTCACCTTTAAACTTGCTTTCAGGTTTGGTCCCCATATTACAGGATGGTATAGTGTTTTTAAAAAAGGGAGAAGGTGACCAAAATGATAAAGGGGATGGTAACTTTAGTTATGAAAAGGAGTTTGAAGTTTTTTTAAAATTTTTACATATCGAGAGACGCGAGTAAGGGGCGACTGATAGAATTTTTTAAGTGGAAAAAGGGATTTAATAAAGGAGAGGTGGGCCCGTTCTACGGTTTTTTAACCGGGTAGAACAAGAAGAAAGGGACAAGCGGAAAAGCGTGATTTAAAAAGGAAATAGGGAAAAACGGTTCACAAATAGGGGGGAAATGAAGGGGAATGGTCTCAGTGACGGGTATTAGTGCAGAGTCTTTAGGGTTTTTAAAGAGGAGCTGGATGGTTCATGGAGGGGGAGAAAGGTGGATGGGGTAGGTTAGGTGACAGGAACTACCACGTGTGGGCCTCGCGGCTTTTGAAGCTTCCTTTTTTTCTTTGTTTTATTTTTAACATATCATAATCCTTATCAAGTATAGGCGCCCAGCCTCTGGCCCCTTTTTTTTTTGGGCTCGTTCTTGCGGCGGAACGTGGCGCGAGTAAATGCTTTTAAAATCCCTAGTTACAAAAGTTTCTAAAACAAGCAACATAGGTTTTTGTGAACCCGAAGTTTATCTAGCACTAATTAAATCATTAGAAAATTTATCTTAAAGGGCTATTTCTACCAAAAAAGTTTGTTTCAAGCCCCCCACGATTTTGACAGCATACTCCCATGGCAAATTTCAGTAAATCGAAAATATTAGGAGTGTTTTTTAACTTTTTGGCTTAATTTGGTTTCCCACTCCCCTTAGCAAAAATTTTTTTATGGAAAGCGCAGCCCGCTTCGCTCGTGCCAATATTATCTGCTATTTCAAAAAACTTTCCTTAAAAAATTTCAATAAATTAGTGAGACATTTTTACCGTTGGTGAACCCATTTTGTGAATCATTTACCAAACTATCTTTACAAGATGTCGCAAATGTTTTTGCAATAACGTTTCCCAAAAATTTCCCTCCCACTGACGTTGACTAAGGGTTTCGAAAATTTTGACATTAATCCTCTACTCCCTTCTTAAATAGGGAACTACCCCCCTTTCCCTCCACATTAACGGCACCCCCCCGTTAAATGATTTTCAAAAAAAATATCCTAACGCATACTACAACCCCTTGCATTCTTTTAGTATTTGGGATACACTTCTCTGCCCTGGGTTTTAAAATTTTTCTTTCCCGTCTAAAACCTTCTTTACCTTTTCCCTGTTATCACAATAATTGAGTTTCTCATCATCTCTCCTCAAAAAGTCTGTTCACTATCGGTCCTCCTGTTTACCCCTGAAAAAAAACACTTAAAATTTTTCATTTAAAATTTTAACATATCCTCGCCGGCTTTAATCTCCCCCTGTTTATTTTTTAATGGCCCCATTAATTTCCCCATTTTTGTTTTTTAAACCCAAAAAAAATCCCCTTGGGATCGGTTTTTTCCCCTTCCCTGAAACCCTTAAATTTTCATAATTTTTCCTGCTCTTTTTTAATTTTTTTTTACCGTGCTAGCCATCCTTATATGTACTGCTCTCTTTCCCCTGCCCCATCCTTAATTTCTTAACATGTCCCTTTTTACCCCTTGTGGTTTTTTTAAAAAAACAAAAGTCTCCACTTGAGCCGATTTTCCTCGATCTTATGCCCTATAAGGAATATTTTTTTTTTTAACCTTCAATTAAATTGCTGACATAGGTATTATAATCCTTTCGCGTTGACCTCATCGACACCCCCTCCGTCCCCCCACAGATCTCATCTCACCCCCCCTTTGTCACTTTTTAACCCCTTGGGTGTTTTTAATCCTACATAATTAGTTTCTTTTAAAACCCCTTCCGGGTGTTTTTTTAAATCCTACAAATTACCCTTTCTGAAGTCATTACTCTTGGAATCCCGTATATCACTTTACTTCCCCCTCCCAATTTAAGAAAAATCTGATTTCCCAATGGTGCTTTTCCTAACGTCCCCAACTTCCACTTCAGTAGAAAAACTAAATCATCCCTTTTTGTTAATAAAAAAATTAAATTTTATCTCCCCTAGGGCTCCTTATTTTGCTTCGGAAGTTATCTTAACTAGTTTTAGAAAATCCTCTGCGTTATTTTTCCCCTATAATTAAACCCCAGTAAATGTTTTCTAAGTTTAAAAAGTCTCCTCCCACGCAAAAGAATTATATTTACAGCCTTGTTTTTTCCTCCATATAAGGCTGAATTCTCCTTACATAAGTTTGGAGGCCTTCATAAAACCCAAGCCCCATCTTATCATTCCTTCTTAATTTCCCCCATAAGACTCTATGCTATCTTTGTTTTTTTTTACGTTGTCAACACAACACTGCAATGTATCCCGGGCATATGTGCAGCTCCTCCCCCTTTCCCCTCCTCCCCCCCCTGCCCTTTGTGAAATAATTTGTACCCCCGCATCTCAACTTCTGGATTAAATACTTTGCCCGCCCATAATATTAACCATGTTTCTGTTAACTATTATAAAAAAAATCTTAACCCAAGATGTTCCTCAGTAAATTTCTTTTTTAAAATACTCCAAAAATTTGTATAGAAAACCTTCAAGCCCCTTTTTTTTTGTCCATTTTCCCTTTTTTTTTAAACAAAAACCCCTCCTCTCTTTTTTCTTACGAATATTTTATTTCCCTGCCTTCAAAAACTCCCCCTGTGTCGCAAGTTTCTTACCCCGACCCCGTGTTTCCCCTTTTCTCTATTTTAAAAAAAGCCTGCAGGCATTACCTCCCTTTAAAGAGATCAGACAAGATCTGAACCCCTTTTCCCTCAAAAAGGCACCCCGCCCCGCGGTAGAGGGGGTTTTGCCCAAAAAAGAGGTCCCAGCTGTCGAAAAAGGGCCCAACCTTTGGCTTTGCAATGAAGTGCCAGCGGGAATTAGAGCAATCCCCCTGGAGTCCCCCAAGGGCGTCAAATAGCGTCTTGGAGGACCCCACACCCACAGGGACCCCACCCCTCCCTAACTTTACTGCTTCCCTTGAACCCCCGTGCAATTCCTCATTCTTACACACTAAACATTTTCCCCCACGTCAGCGCGATGGGCTTTTCCCTTGGTCCCCCCCCTGCACTCAACTTTTATACAAACAAAACCCATCCCCTTCCGGGATAACTCACCGACTTCATGCCTCCCACCCTGTCACAAAAACCTGCGTCGAGTGCTATCTGACTGTACCAAAACCAAAAAATTTTACCTTGGGTAATGATGCAGTCTACCGTCCTTACCCCCTTTATTTTCTATTGTAGCCCCGAGAGTACCAAAATGATTTCGTGCACACAACATGGTCTTTGTTTACCTTTACACCTTCGGGCGGGCCCCACCATGATCAACTACCTTCCATCCCCAACCCCTGGTGACTTACTAGGGACCCTCCCTTAGTAGTGCCCGAGGCACTTTCCCCTCTGGTACCCCCCGGTACATCCCTCGCATGTGCCCCTCCACCCTCCATTTGGACCCCCAACTCCACATTTAAGAATCGTATCTTTTTTTCCCTTTCCTCGCCCGCTTTTCAAATCTTTCCCTTCACTTACAAGCCCTTTTCAGGTCTTCAATCCCCTTTTCAGAATAGATTTAAGTCCCACTCCACAACTTTACTACATCCCTCCCCTTTCTCCTCCTTTACCACACTGTTTTCACCCACTCCTTCCTCCACCCTTCCTCCATTTCCCCCCCCCACACCCCCACAACCCCTCGCTCGACGAAAAACACCTCGCCCCCACTATCCCAAAGTCGTCTCCACTAGCCATGCGACGCTAATCTCCTTGCAGCTGCCCTCTTTAACCCCTCTGACCGACTTTACCACGGGGTTGTTGAGCACGTCTTGTCTCTCACCAGACAACGACTGACTCAACGATTTTTGTATTTTTTGGCTAATAACAGACAATTTTTAATAACAAAGGGAAAAATCTGGGCTTGAAGAGTTTTTGGAGCCTTAACACAAGGTTATAGACCAAACACAACCACAACCCCCCAGTGGCGTACCGAGGGGAAAGGGCCCTGCGGCCTGCCCCCCCCCCCCCCCCCCCCCTTTTCAAAAAAAAAAAAATAATACTAAAAAAAATTTTTTTTATAAATAAATTAAAAATATTATCACCCGACCCCTATATCTACATGGTCCCCAGATATATAATATATTTTTTTAAATTTTTTTTTTTGGCCCCCCCCCTTTCAATTTTTTGGTACGCCCCCGCACACCACCGAAGGCAGGGCTTAAAGACGCACGTTTGGGGTACCTTAACAAAAATTTTTTCTCAATTTGCATCAATTCCTATGTAAAATGGAATTCTAAAAAGATTTTTTTGTATTCCTTTTTTTCATTTTGGGAAATTTTTACTATGCAAAAATTTCACTTTTATATTGCACCCTTATCGAATAATGCTTAAATGATACGCATGTCCCCGGGTTCTCCCGGTAGCACAGCCCAATATGAGTTCCAAAAACTAGCGTGGTAAGTCTTTGTCATTTTGGGTTTATCAGGGCCCAATCACAGTGTCCAGCCTCTGTTTGGCCCCAGAACGTGTCCATCATTCCTCTTGACCTGAAACGGGTGGTCTCCCGGGGGGGGCCCAAGCCGGATGAAAGTCTCTGGGCCCGCTCCCCCCCACTGCTGCCGCAGCCTCTGTCACCCGCTTCAGACTCTTTCGGTGCTCTGAGTTGGGGTAGAGAACCCGGAAAACCCCGTACGGCTTTACCCGGTTCCCCGGATTGATCCCCGGACAGGAACAGGGGAATGCGGGTCGTGCCCCCGGCCAGGGTGCCAGCTTCAGGTCTGCAAGCTGGTGGCTGACAAATTCAGCTTGGGGGGGATGCGAGGTTTTTCACTGGGGTCCCATACTCCCCGCCCGCCCTCAGCTTCAAAATCTGGGTCACGGAGAACCTGCGGTCGTCCCACTCTGACGCCATCAGCGAGAGGGGACCATTCTGAGTGGCAACCATCCCCCCTGCCGCACGTAGAAAGGGCACAGCTGTTTGGACCTTCTTGGCGCGACCTCATCACTTGACTGCGTGAGGAGTGCTTGGGGCCCTCCTCTAGTCTGTGGTGAACCTTTATGTGTAGTAGAGTTTGAAGTACCTGCAGACATACTTTTACTAGGATTTCCCGGGGTTCATTTTTTTGCCATCAGTCCTGCTTTCTGGTCCACGTACAGAGGACGGGCTGGGGAGCCATCTGGAGGGGACCCTTGCCACTTGATTCCGCAGCTCGGACGGGAGAACGCCCCGCTTACAGCCTGGACCAGTGGTAGGGGCCTGTGGTCATGGACGTACCAGGATTACTCCGGTTTCCGTGGATCTTCCCGCCGGCACTCTCCCTGAAATCTGCTTGTCGCTCTATTCACGCGGAAGCAGACGCACACGGACCCCCTGAAAACCAGTGTCAATAGGTTTGGCCCCTCGATGCTGGTGAAAGGTGGCGCAGGGGAAAACTTTTTTGTCAAAACGCATATACTCCAGAAAAGCTTTCGTCCCGCATCTTTCCAAATGGGGTGAGTAACCCCTTTCCCCCCGTGTTGGCCCCATTGATCACCTTGCATTTCGATCAGTGAGTCGGTGGAGTCGATGTCCCAAAAGATCAAAAAGAGCCCGAGCCACCTTGAAAAGCAGGCTTTCAGGGGGCCCGGGTCCTTGGTACAAGGTGCCAAAGGACCTTCCCGATGGCTCCTCTGTCCTGACACATGCTCCTCCCTGATCAACCTTGGGGCAGTTTCCATAGTGTCGGGACCATCGCCCTGGTCTTGTCCTTCCTCCATCGTAAACCCCAAACCAAAAATTTTTGGGACCTGGGGCTTCCCCGGTCAAAAGGTCCCTGGTGAGCCATGGATCCTGCCCGGCCCTCCTCACTTTTTAGGATCGAGACCAGGGACGACATGTTGGGAGAGGTGGCCGTCACGAAAAGGGCCCGGAGGAATCCAGAAGCCAAGGCACGCACAGTGGGCGGAACGTCGAAACCCGGGTGCTTCCCCACCAGGTTCCGGATGGGATTTGTTTCTTCTTGCAGCTGGCCTGCCAAGTAGCATCACAGGGTGCCAGGGACCCCAGCCCCTTCCCTGAGCATCGGTCTACCCGTTGGAACCTCCTGTTGCTCCTGCCCCTTTCCTCTGAGTGGGAGGGGGAACGAACCCCCCGTCCCTTCTCAGAATCCGGTGATCTTCAGCCCGGCCCCGGAACACTGCGCCGCAGTCAAAAAGTTGACCTTTTCATCTTTGCTTCTGCTTTTCAGCTTAGCCCCTTTTCCCAAAAAGCTTTCTCTTTTTGCCACTTTTCTATGCGTCTCATTTTTGTCTCCCCTGTCATCATCATTTCACTCTCCTCCCAACTTTTATCCTTGGTATACAGCCACTCCAGGTCCCAAAGTGGGACTTTTTTGGCCCGGGGGGAGTCACACTGCAGTGTGCTCTCGCGTGGCACAGCTGAGGGTTGGAGCAATGGGATTCTGGTCCTTGGGTGAATGAAGCCGTTACTTTAGCGGGGTAAGCTATGTTTTGCATATAAATAATAAGTCCATTTTTTTCAACAAAAAGGCCAAACCAAAAAGTTGGGCGGGCAAACACCCCTTTAAAAATTTAATTTTTTCATAAAAAAACACCCCGCCAAATTCGAAATAATCTTATTTCACTTTTCATTGGGCCCACGGGGTAGTACTGCAGTGGTATGTGTCCCTGGAAAAACCCGGGGGGGGTGGTGGTGGGTGGGAAAGGGGGACCTGAGGTAAATGAAGTTTTGTGGTAGGGAGGTCGGGCAGAAAAAATTTTTACGTGGGGGGATGGGTGTGACGTGAGGGTGTGATGGGTTGTGCGGAGGGTGTGATGCCGTGATGGGGTGACGTGAGGGAGTAAGGGAGGGGAAGGGGATGTGCTGGTAGTGCCTTTCTACCCATACCCCGGGTGGGGCGGTTACTCACTCACAACCCCATATCACCTTCTTTTGTTTTTTTGTCTTAAAAATATTTTCAGAGAAGGTCTTGGATGGCTAGGAGCTCCAGAACAATAGATGGTTTTTTGGAAAAAAAAGCATGGGCATCAGAGAGAGACCAAGAGGGAAAGGGGTTAGGCGAGGGGTTTTCACATGAGAACCCCTGAAAAGTATTATTACAAAAAAAAAAAACTCTGAAAGGAGGAAATGGCTAGGGGGGCAAAACTCCTAAACTGAAACCCTCCCCGGGGAAAACACCCTGGGGCATTTTCCAAAGTGGGATTCAAAAGTAGGCTACTTCACCGGGGGAACTTTAGTCAGGGGGCTTAAAAACTATCTGGCTGCACCATTTTAAGGCTGAAATCGTTATATACTGTCAATAACTTTAGCATATGTAATCTAATAGGCAGCTTGCAAGAGGGTGGTGGCCTACACAGGGCCTGTCCATACATTCATACCCACATCCGTCCATCCACCCTTCATTCCCATCCATAAAAACTGATGGCTTTCAAAACTCCATATTAAATCTGCACTAACAACTTAATAACTGAGTAATCCGCTCATCTATCTTCATTTTGTGAAGACTCTAGCTCATTCTTCTACTTCAAGTGTCTGATCACATGTTGGTGTGTGTGGAGGAGTTACCTTGTGTGGCTGTGCAGGGTGAGGCTGAGGGTGCCGGGCCAGGGTGAGGCTGAGGGTGCCGGGCCAGGGTGGGGCTGACGGTGCCGGGCCAGGGTGGGGCCGGGCCAGGGTGGGGCCGGGCCAGGGTGGGGCCGGGCCAGGGGTGGGGCTGACGGTGCCGGGCCAGGGTGGGGCCGGGCCAGGGTGGGGCCGGGCAAGGGTGGGGCATCAGCACACAGGCTCCAAGCATTGCCATCGGCCGTAACACTCACAACTGCAATAAAAGAAATTATCAGAATTTTTTTTTTAAATGCAACTGTACCATCATCTAAAGGCTGGTTCCCACTATCCCGCTTCTACAGCCGCCGTTGCCGTTCACCGCCCAACAATGACGTCACAAAAAAGTCGACCGCACCGCCGTACTGCTGTACGGCTGCCGTACAAAATTAAAATAAAGTCATCTCTCCCGCCGACTCGGCGTGTTGGCCGCTCAAGCGAGGGCAAACTTGTGCCGGTTACCACTAAAAACCACATCAAAGCGGATGATGGTGCGTCATTGGTTGGGCGATGTACGCAACGGCGGCCGTAGTAAGCGGGCTAGGAGGGGAAACCGCCTTAACACTTGAGCCTATTATTGGTGCGGCGCTGAGCCTACAGGTAAAACGACTACCTGGATTCACTGCCACACCACCTCCTATATGTGAACCCAAGACAAAGGTAATACAAAAACTGACAAAATGTTGCTGGTTTTACATTGACCAAACACTTTTCAGGTTTCCGCTTGTGTAGAAAAGAAATGAAGCATGTATGAAGTATTATTGAGGAAATACACGTACTCATTACAGTGCAAGGTCAACTTTACCCAAAAATCTTCACACACATTTTTACATTTCAGGTTTTCTATGTAAGAACATAAGGAAAATAAAAGAAGCTACAAAGAGGCTGGGAGGACTTTACACGTGGTAGTTCGTTTTTTAAAACAATAACTACATCTACGTTTATCCCCATCCATTAATTATAGCCTCTTTTAAAGCTCCATAATGACTCCGCACTAAATATCTGTCTACTGAGTCCATTCCCAAATCCTGTACCTTGTTATGTAAGATGTTAAACCCTGGATTGGTCGCCTGGTTTTAGCTGTCCCGCGTCATGTGAACACAGACTGAGGAAGGGACAATAAATACACGGGGCAAACAGATACAGCACAGACCCGCTGAATACCACCACGCTCACTTCACAATGGAGAAATCCCGGTTCGAAATCCCGGGCGGAGCGGAAACAGGATGGGCTGTTTCCTTAAAACCGAGGCATGTCACCCAAGGCAGTGAAGGGTAACCGGGTGTTAGCGGGGGCTTGTTGGACCCGCCTCCGGGAGGTGGCGTCGGCCAACACTAAAGCAACAAGGATGAATGATACAAAATGTTTGATATGGAGGGACGGGGGCCATTACGAGTCTAGGCCCTGTAAATTAAAAACTAGATAATAAAACTAGATGAATTCCAGTCCCCAGTTGGTGCAATAACAATGAGAATGCAGCTCATAAGCCAGGACTGTTTTGTGTGTGCTCCCATAGAAACAGTAGAACTGGATGTGACACTCGCAAACACGCCGCTGGAAGCTCAGTACTGCCCCATCCATGGTCAGTTCTGCTGGCCCATTCACTTGCTGTATACGGAACTATCATATAGACTGTTTACCAAGTATATATGAGATACTGTAATCTTCGTAAATGTTTGTTCTATAATATTATCAAATAAAAAAAAAGTAAACACGCTAAAGAAATGCCATTACGAGGCTGAAGAAATATACATGAACTTAATATTCATTTCAACCTTCGCCATTTAAAACTTGGCGAGGTCAACATTTATCATGAAGGGTATCAATAGAACGCGAAATTTTATTAGCTTTCCATTGATTATATTTCGTGTCTGATAAATGCATTAGAACTAGGCATAAATTTGCGTTAACTACAATAAATAAAAATCATTCAACCGGGTAAATTTCCCGAGTGATGAGGTTATATTATTTTAGTTAAAATTCTAATTTATACATGGTGCTATTCATTTAGCAGAAACGAAATATATAAGTAAATATATAACACCACACCACCAAACAACCAAACTAGTTTTGCTCAGTTTTTTTTAAACAAGGCAAAAAAATCCTGCCCCCTTGCTGCCTTACTGGCTGATAGTTGATGCCAGGCGAAGCGCATACTTAGAGTTCTTTCTCAAATTTTCAAGATGTATTTTATCATAGTAAACCTATTATCAAGTAAACACAGGCTTTGGGAGGCGGTAGCGGGAGTGGTAGCGTCTCCGACTGGCGTTCTCGGTGACCCGAGTCGATCCCCGAAGAAAACCCAAAACCTTCTGCACCGTCGTAGTGGCCGAAGAACACCCACATGCTACGCCATTCAAACTCTACCTTCGACTGCGAGTGCCATCGGAGGACACAGGGGTGCGGCATGAGCCTCACAGGAGTCTCCTATAAGAAAGAACCTGGCCTGCGCCATCAACGGGCGAGGACCAACCATCGGAACTCTCAAGTGAACGCAGAGACTACATCCGAGGCACTGGGTGGTAGGCTCGCCTACCGTAACTGCCTACAGGCGTATAGACACAAATGGAAAAAAAACAAAAACAAAAACAAAAAACCACAAAAAAACAAGAGGACCGTAAGATCGAATGTAATTTTTGGCCTTGTAAAAAAAAGGACCTAGTTTAAATCGCATCCGATGTCTGGGCAGCCGAGGGAGGGACGGGCTGCCCCTTCCACTCCCTGACTACATCATCAACCTCACCAACGCCGTGCTAGTTCTCTCATTGTCTGGTGTATCAGTCTCTCCTAGAATGTAATTGATGTCCCTCTGTCCCTTTCCATGAATTTTCCTCTTCTATTAACATTATAGCTTCCTCCTCTACCTTTTTGTTACATATATTATCCTACTCCTTTTAGCTCCCCATTGTCTCCTCCCCAAAAACATATACGAAACATCTAATGGCCTCCTCCTTCCCCAACCTCCTTTAAAAAACCACCCACTAATCCCCTCCAACAACCACTATTACAGGCGCCAATCACCCTCCCCAACCGCTCTCCCAGGGTCCTTCCCTTTACTAGATCTAAAAGAAAAAAGTATATAAATCTATACCAAACATACGTAGTATTGATTATACAAAAAAAAGGCTATACTTATGTGTTAAAAAGTGGCTGACATGCATGATTTACAAGGCAGTAGTACAAGTGTAACCACAAGTCAGCAACCACACCACCACAGGCCACACCACCACCAGCCAGTAACCACACCACCACAAGCCAGTAACCACACCACCACAAGCCAGTAACCACACCACCACAGGCCACACCACCACAAGCCAGTAACCACACCACCACAAGCCAGTAACCACACCACGCCCAAAGCCGGTAACCACAACCACCACAAGCCAGAACCACACCACACAAGCCAGTAGTAACCACACCACCACAAGCCACAACCACACACCACACGCCACTAACCCACCACCACAAGCCACTAACCCACACACCAAAGTCACTAACCACACCACCACAAGCCAATAAACCACACCACCACAAAGCCACTAACCACATCACCACAAGCCAATAAACCACACCCCACAAGCCACTAACACACCACCACAAGACACTAAACACACCACCACAAAGCACTAACCATACCACCACAAGCCACTAACCACACCACCACAAAGCCACTAACCACACCACCCACAAGCACAACACACAACCACAAGCAGTAACACATCCCCACAAGCCAGTAACCACACCACCGCAAAGCCGGTAACCACACCACCACCAGCCCAGTAACCCACAACCACCACAAAGCCACTAACCCACACCACCACAAGCCACTAACCACACCACCACAAGCCACTAACCACACCACCACAAAACCCACTAACCACACCACCACAAAGCCAGTAACCACACCCACCACAATGCCAATAACCACACACCACAAGCTACTAACCACATCACCACAGCCCACTATACCCACACCCACCACAAGCCACTAACCAACACCACAAGCCACTAACCACACCCACTCACAAGCACTAACCCACACCACCACAAAGCCACTAACCCAACACCACCACAAGCAGTAACCACACCACCACAAGCCACTAACCACACCCACCACAAGCCACTAAACACACCACACCAAGCAGTAACACCAACCACCACCCAATCCAGGAAAACCACACCACCACAAAGCCAGGTAACTCACACACCACAAGCCAGTCAAACCACACCACCGAAAGCCCGTAACCACACCACCACAAGCCAGTAACCCAAACACCACAAGCCAGAACCACACCACCACAAGCCATAACTACACCACAAAGCCACTAAACCACACCACCACAAGCCACTAACCACACCACCACCCCACCACCACAAGCGGCCACTTAACCACACCACACAAGCCACTAACAACAACACCACAAGCCACTAACCACACCACAC
Organism: Chionoecetes opilio; assembly: GCA_016584305.1. Taxonomy (NCBI): domain Eukaryota; kingdom Metazoa; phylum Arthropoda; class Malacostraca; order Decapoda; family Majidae; genus Chionoecetes; species Chionoecetes opilio. The sequence goes on along the minus strand of JACEEZ010006079.1, from coordinate 62,816 downwards.
AAGCCTTAACCACACACCACAGCCAGTAAACCACACCACCACAAGCCAGACCAAACCACCCACAAGCCAGTAAACCACACCACCACAAAGGCCACTAAACCACCCCCCCCCCACCCACCAACACAAGCCACTAACCAACACCACCACAAGCCACTAACCACACCACCACAAGCCACTAACCACACCAACCACAAGCATAACCACCACAGCACAAGCAGTAAACCACACACCAACAGAAGCCAGTAAACAAACCACCACAAGCCACTAACCCACACCACCATAGCAGTAAGAACCACACCACACACGCCACTAACACACCACCACAATCAGTAACCACACCACCACAAAGCCAGTAACCATACCACCAACAAGCCAGTAAACACACCACCAACAAGCCCAACACCCACACCACCCAAGACCACTAACCACATCACAACAAGCAACAAAACCACACAACCACAAGCCACTAACCACACCCACAGAAGCCACTAACCACACCACCACAAGCCATTAACCACAAGACCCCCTAACCCAACACACCACAAGCCACTAACACACCACCACAAGCCAGAACCACCCACCACAAGCAGTAACCACACCACACACAGGCAACACCACCCACAAGCCAGTAACCACACCACCAAAAGCCAGTAAACCACACCACCGCAAGCTGGTACCACACCAACCACAAGCCAATAACATACACCACAACAAGCCAGTAAACCACACCACCACAAGCACTAACCACCACCACCACAGCCACTAACCACACCCACCACAAGCCCACACCACCAAAGCCACTACCCCACCACCAAAGCCACTAACCCACACCACCACAAAGCCACTAACCACACCACCACAAGCCACTAAACCACCACCACCAAAGCCCTAACAACAAACACCACAAGCCAGTAACCCACACCACCACAAAGGCCACTAACCACACCACCACAAAGCCAGTAACCACACCACCACAGCAGTACAACACCACCACAAAGGCCATAACCCACACCACCAAAGCCAGTAACACACCACACACACACTAACCACACCACAAAGCCAGTAACCACACCCCCACCACAAGCCAGAACCACCACCACCCAAGGCCACTAACCACACCACACAAGACAGTAACCACACCACCAAAGCCACTAAACCCACCACCACAAGCCACTAACCACACCACCACAAGCCACTAACCACACCACCACAATCACTAAGCACACCACCACAAGCCACTAACCACACCACCAACAGCCAGTAACCACACCACCACAAGCCCACTAAACAACACCACACAAGCCAGTAACCACACCACCACACGCACTAACACACCACCACAAGCCAGTAACCACAACCACACAAGCCACTAACCACACCACCCACAAGGCACAACCACACCACCACAAGCCACCTAGACCCCAACACCACAAAGCCAGAACCACACCACCCACACGACACTAACCACACCACCACAAGCCCAGTACACCACACCACCACAAAGCCCAGTAACCACACCACCACAAGCCAGTAACCACACCACCACAAAGCCACTAACCACACCACCAACAAGCCAGTAAACCACACCACCACAAGCCACTAACTGTAATGCCATTATTCGGGAGAGATAGTTATGAGAATTATCTCCATAATCCCGAGCTATGTCTTGTAAGTTAGTTCCATTTTTTAGTTTCACGGGTGACTCATCGCCTTTCTTTCTAAACCACCATTTGTTTATCTTCTTTCATTCCCCCTCCCCATTTCTTTCTTCCTTCCTTCCCATGCCCCCCCCGACATCCCGTATGCGAGGCAGTATCCTGGGCATAATTATCTGCGATCAGTGAAAAAAAATAATGATTTCAAATCTTTTCATCTTTCCCAGCTATCTGATCAGACCGAGTAAACACTCCCCGATCTTAATGTCTTTCAAAAATAATCCCCCTTTCGTTATCGGTTATGTTCATACATGGACGTGTTAGTAAAGATACGCGCTCTTAAAATGAAAAGCCTACCAAATTTCTAAGAAACACTTCCATACCCTCTCCGCTCTGAAAAATGCGTGCGGACTTTGACGCGTGACAAACAAAATCACACCATTCTCGGGTATTAGATAAGCCTATTAAATCTTCTATATCAAAGTAACCGGTCTGTATTATAGGCAGCCCTTTCTAGGTACGCGAGTTTTCATTATTTAAATAGTATTTGGGATTATAAGCTCTTCATTTGATGTCACGGCGAGACCATCAAACAACTTCCCCTTTTGTGCGGAGGGCCATAAACGGCCAGGAGAAGCCGCAGTCTCCATCCATCTTTCCACCTAGGTAAGTCGCCGGCCTGCGACCTGTTCCCCCCCCCCCTTATTTCCTTGTTATCTATATTTTCAAATAGGGGTAAACAAATGTTTATTTACGCTAAACGTAAAAGGAGGTCTACCCATCCGTAAAGTATTATTAATGGGAGTCTCCCAATCCATTCTCACCTAGGCTTCGACGGAGGAGTCTCCATAATCTTTCACCTAGGAAGAGGCTCGCTCGTGTCCTCTTCAAAGCCACATGGTCTTATGAATACAACACACACTCATTACCCTCACATTTTCTCTACTACTTCTCGTATTTAGGTATATATTCTTCCATGTGTAATTATTGAATATTAAGCGGTATGTTACCTAACGTTAGGGATAATTCACTTAACTAGGATCCCAGTGAGGAGAGTATGCTCCTAAGAGGCTTCTGTCATCACATAGGAAGGATGTTTCCTGTATCAGGGTTGTAAAAGTTTTTTCTTACATCGATTAGAGTTTTTCCGGTGTTGGTATTAAACCCTTATATGTTGGATGTGATCTCAAGCAAGAGACATTACTATGTCACTATGGAATAAAATAGGATGGATCTTGCAAATTACTTTTAAGTTCTTGTGTTTATTATAAAACCCAGGTGATATTCTGTGTTAGAGACAGTAATCCCCACACTTCCAAAAGAGTCAGCCTACTCGGTTATTCCACGTACCAATCACGACTGCAAGATAAATCAATATTAATATTATTCAAGAGTGCCCAGGGAGTAACCCAAGGAGCTACTCGCCCGGCCTGGTGGCAGCACTTCCTCTTAACCTAAACACCTATCCTTTTACCCTAAAACATCCCCCCCTTTTCAGATACTCTCCGCAGTGAGAAGTGGTCAACTATAATCACATAGTGAAGTCATTAAGGGGTACTAAGGTAAAAATCCTCCATTCAAGTTGTAATCTTTTGTCAAATTATAATCAAGTAATATCATTCAAGTAACGTTGACCAGTTCTAAATAACCCCCATACCAGTTACACCCAAATACCAGCAAACACACTGGTAATATAGCGGTGGGATATTATTTCCAAAAATAACAGCAACAGAATTTCACCTGGGAAAAAATTAAAATAGCAAGATAGTCCAAAAATTTCAGGTAAATTTCAATAGTAATCGATCATTATTAGTAGGCTCATTAGATTCTCCCCCCCTTATAAAACCAAACACCATAAACAACATGAACCATGACCATGGGCAGTGAGCTGTAAGAAGCGAGCGACACACCCGCCGCCGCCGCCGCCGCCCGGTTCGTCGCCGCCGCCGCGCGCCTCGAGACTGCCGCGCGCCTCGACTCCACGCTCGCCTCAACTTCACCGCCACAGCCGCCACACCCGCCCACGATGCAGCGCTTCACCGCCGTAGCCGCGTTCTAGCCGTACAGACGCCACATATAGCTGAAACCACCACCATGGCAGAGAGAGGACGTGAAGCCGCGTCGGGAGGGAAGTCTTGGATCTGTCTCAGCCTTACCCACTGGACGTCGTCATGAGTTACGAAATAACCCCAGCGTAATGGAACATCTATCATCGCCGCTAGTGAGGACATCGTGGACGCCACCTCCAAGAAAGGGAGACACAGACTCAAGCAGGATACCGCTCTGAGTTCCCCAAGATCCCTAGCGAGTTTCCAGACAAGAAAATGGTTTTACCTTATCGGTGGTCCCGCTCGCCTAAGGTAGCGAGCCTACAGGCGCCATATCCATCCACCGTCTGACAAGGGACGCCAGCGAAGTTTGCGGCGTCGATAGCAAGGAGCTCGACGAATCCTGGTTTCCGCACTCTCAAGCTTTCACAACCCGACTACGGAGACCTCTAGAAGATAATCGAGGACGGTTCATGCAGTAGTGTTAGTTATGCATTAGTTAAATGTTAAGAAAATCGAGGAAGAATTATTTTGAACATGAACATTGAAAATTATTTTTATGAATGAAAGTTAATACCTACTCGGTAGGGTAGTTGTAGTGTTACCGGTTATTTCTTGGGGAAATCAATTCGAAAAGTGTTAAAATTAAAACATTGACAGGATTCCAAAACAAAATGAGGGTCAGTATGTTCTTAATAATCCAGGTAGAGGTTGATTGGGATACCAGGTCTCATTGAATTTCATTAACAGACTCAGTATGGCTCGGTGAGTTTAAGGTATTTTAATCAAGTTACAATCAAACACGGACCTGTGGTGTTGTATTCAGGTGAAGATTAAGCGAAAAGTGTTAAATGTAAATTATTGAGTCAAGGGTCGTGTAGTGTCAGGACTAGATGAAACAATTTGGTCTAGGAGAGTTCTCATGTCTAGGAAGGTCGGAGCGTCTGGTTTTCCACGGGCTAAGCCGGTTTCAGTGGGGGAGGAGTATTTTTAATTCGAGATAGTAGTACTCCGATTCACTTTACAGTCAACCAGCTGCACGGTGTGGCGGATATTAGGACTCTGTTGGCTCTTATCATTTACAGAGGCTAGCCGGCGTTGCGCCTCTGGGCTATTCCCGCAAACGAGAATTAGGGCACTGGAGTCAGGTTTGACGGCCACGTCATCCCCAGGTATTCAGGTGTGATTGGGATACTTCCTTTCATTGATTTTTTAAACAAAACACAGCAACCCCTTTTTAAAGGAACAAAAAATTTTCCATTTTCACTCAAAATTCGTCCATACCACCCCTCTTGACCCCTTTTAAAAAAAGGGAAAACTGTCCGTAGTGGTTTTTTGATATTGAAAAATTTTAAATTTTCCGGGAAAATGACGCTGTAATCCCCATTATTCGGAGAATTATGAGAATTATCTCAATAATTCCCGAGCTATGTCTTGTGAGTAGTTCATTTTTTTAGTTTCACGGGTGACTCTCGCCTGCTTTCTAAAAACCACCCTTTTGTTTTATCTTCTCTTCCTTCACTCCGCCATTTTTCTTTCTTCCTCCCTTCCATTTCTCCCACCCCCCCGACATCCCGTATGCTAGGCAAGATCCTTGGATTATTATTTCTCGATCAGTGATACTAATGATTGCAAATCTTTTCATCTCTTCCCCAGCTATCTGATCAACCAGTAACACTCCCATATTCTTATGTCTTTCAAAATAATCCCTATCGTTATCGGTTATGGTCATACATGGACGTGTTAATAAAGATACGCGCTAAAATGAAAGCCTACCAAATTTCTAGAACCACTTCCATACCCTCTCGCGCTTAAATGCGTTCGGACATTTGACTGACACAAATCACACACACCCTTCTCAGGTATTAGATTAAGCATATTAAATCTTCTATATCAAAGTAAACGGTCTGTATTATAGCCCCTTTTCTAGGTACGCGATTTTCCATTATTTAAATAGTTATTTCGGGATTATAAGCTCTTCATTTTGATGTCACTGCGAGACCATTCAACAACTTCCCTTTGTGCGGCTGAGTGGCCATATAACGCCCATGAGAAGCCGCAGTCCTCCATCCACTTTCACCTATGTAGTCGCCGCCTGCGCTCCTGTTTTTCCCCACTCCCCTTTTTCCTTGTTATCTAATATTTTCAAATATGGGTAACAAATGTGTTAGTTTACGCTAACTAAGGAGGTCTACCATCCGTATAAGTATTATAATAAGAGTATCCATCCATTCTTCACTAGGCTTCGGGGACGGAGGAGTCTCCATAACCATCTTTTCCCTAGGAAGAGGCTCGCTCGTGTCCTCTTCAAGCCACATGGTCTTATGAATACACACACAACTCATTACCCTCCACATTTTCTCTACTATATATATATCTTCATGTGTAAAATTTAAAAAAAAACACAATGAATATTTAAGCGGTATGGTTACCTAAGTGTAGGATAATTCACTAAATAGGCTCCAGTGAGGAGAGTTATCTCCTAAGAGCTTTTCTATCCTTGCACCATAGGAAGAGTTTCCTGGTATCAGGGTGTAAAGTTTTTTTTCTTACAATCCGATTAGAGTTTTTCTCGGTGTTGTATTAACCCTTGAATGTTGGATATGATCTCAGCAAGAGACATACTATGTCACTATAATAATAGGATGATCTTGCAAAATACATGCTCTTGTGTTTATTATAAAACGCTCGGTGATTTATTCTGTGTTAGGACAGTAATTCCCACACTTCAAAAGAGTCAGGCCTTACTCGGTTTAATTCCACGTACCAAGCACGACTACCAAGATAAATCTAATATTAATATTATTCAAACGTGCCCAGGGAGTAACCAGGAGCTACTCGCCCGGCTGGTGGCAGCACTTCCTCTTACCTAAACCCCATATCCTTCCCGCCTTATAGATACATTTCCCATTCCCATTCCCCCCTTTTCAGTACTCTCCGCGAGTGAGAAGTTGTCAAACTATAATCACATAGTGAAGTCAAAGACTAAGGTAATCCTCCATTCAGTTGTAATCTTTTGTCAATTATAATCAATTAATATCATTCAAGTAAACGTTTGACGCAGTTCTAAAGACCCCATACAGTTACACCCAAATACCAGCAACACATAACCACACACCGACAAGCCAGTAACCACACCACCACAAGCCATTACCACCCACCACAAGCCAGTACCACACCACCCAGCGCACAAACCAGTAAATACACACCCCACCACAATCCCTAACCACACCAACCACAACCAGTATCCACACCACCACAAGCCACTAACCACACCACCACAAGCCAGAGAACACCCCACCACAAGCCAGTAACCACACCACCACAAGCCACTAACCACATGACCACAACCAGTAACCACCCACCACAAGCCAGTACCACACCACCACAAGCCACTAACCACACCACAACAACCCTACCACACCACCACAAGGCCACTACCAACAACCACCACAAGCAAGTAACCACACCACCACAAGCCACTACCACACCACCACAAGCCGTAACCACACCCCCCAAGCCCTAACCACACCCCCCCAAGCCCTCCACACCACCCAAGCCCAAACTCCCCCACAACCAAAACCACACCACCACAACCACTAACCAAACCCCACACCACACCACCACAACCCAAACCCAAACCACCAAACCATAACCAAAACCCACAAACCCACCACCACAACCCCTAACCACACCCCCCAAAACCGTAAACCCCACCACAACCAGTAACCCACCACCCAAGCCCAAACCACCCCCCAACCCATACCCACCCAAAGCCAGTACCACCCACCACAAGCCAGAAAACCACCCCCACCAAAAGCCGAAACCACACCACCACGACAACCGTGCAATGATACCCGGCAAAATTTCCGATACGTGTGTTCACTTTAAATTTTTGAAAAATTGATAATTTACTTAAAAGTATTTCTTCTACATCGAAAAATAAGATATGACTGTAAATAAAAATTAGCTGGTGATACTCCCGTCTCAGGGGGGGAGATTGTGTCCATGTTTCCTGCGGTCCCTCTGTCGTGTTAATGTTACCCCCTCCCCTGGGCAAAAGGGCTGGAGGCTCTTTCCTCTCCGTCTGTATTCCCCGTTGCGAAACAAGATGCTTTCCGGGGCCATTTTGGGTCATCATTTTCCCTTCACTTTTTAAATATAATCAGAAATTAGAACATCATCATTGCCTGAATACCCATTGCCTACCAGCAGGGGGGTGGGAGAGGCCACGATGAGGAAACACCCCGCCATCAACACTCACACCGGAATGGTATTATTTTTGGAATGGTTTAATTATTTAGTGTTTGCCCATCAAACCCCCCTCTCCCAAAACAAGTTTGGAGACCGGGGGGAATGCGGGATATTTGGCTGGGGCCCAAAAATATGCGTCGCAACCACATTTTTAGGGGGGGCGGTACCCGGTGGTTAGCGCCCCAAAACTGGCGTTTCTCGGTGACCCGATTCGATCCCCGAAAAAAACCCAAAAACCTTTCTGCACAGTCAGGGACTAAAAACACCCAATGCCCTCCCATTAACTCCCTCCGTTTGCGAGTGCTGGGAGGACACAGGGGGGGGGCATAAAACCTAATCACGGGCGTCACTAAAAACAAAATCCTGCCGCGCCCCCAGGGGCGAGACCAACCATCACACCCTCATGAGCCTCCAAGCCACCCCAGCCCTGGGTCACCACTGCCTACAGGCCCTATAGGCACAGATGTTAAAAAAAAGAATTTTTGAGGAGGGAGTTATAAAAATTCCCTGATCTTGGGAAAATGCATTGTATTTTTCTAAGTTCAGCACGTGGAACTTGACGATCCTCAAAAAAACAGCATATGACCGAGTGTCGAAACCCCTCCCCCCCCCCCCCCGCTAGAGGTTAGGTACAATTTTTTTAGCCGGGGAGCCCTACGGGGGCTGTTAGGATTTTAGGTTAGTTTTAATCAGGGGTCAGAGGGCAAAAAACCCCCCGGGCTAAAGGTTAAATCTTTTTTAAAAGGAGTTAGGTTAGATTTTTTTGGGGGGGAAGTGATGACGTCACAGGGAAAAAAACCGGAGTATTTCCGCTACCCAACCTTGTGACAGCGTAAATAATGGCTTAAATAAATGAAAAAACCTTCCAATAATCAAAAAAACAAAAAAACCGAATACATCTAAACTTAGGGGATCGTGGAAAAAAAATACTTTAGGTTATGCCAACCCGAATTTGGGACCGGAAACAACTGAGACATATAAAAAAAATACTACACAAAATTTGGGTTTTATCTAATATCTATGGATTATCAAACCAATTTTGCCTCAAACCCGAAAAAAATTTTTTTTTTTTTTTTTTTTGCAAGAAATAGTGTTGACTGACAAAACATACTGCGACCTTCTTTAAAATAGCCTCAAAACACCTTCATTAAATACTTGTTTGGGGAAATTTTAGTTTTTATATTAACAAACAAGAAAAGTCTCAAAAAACCGGGAATTGGGGGGAAATTCTTAAAATAAACTGCTATTAGGGGGCCTACTATGCCATTTTTGTTCAAATTTCTTTTTCGCTTTCTTAATGTTTATTATAAATTATGGTAGATATATCAAAATTTCGATATGAAATCAGATTCAAAAAATGTAATCAATCCAAGTTTGATGCTACAACAAAAAAAAAGTTTATTTTAAAATATATTTACGGGGGCGGCAAAGTCATGACATAAAGGCGGAAGCTTGACGCCCCCCCCCATGGGGTCTTGCAGGGGTCCAAGGCTTTCTGCGGGCCTACATGACCATGGCGTAGTTTTGGGGGGGCCGTGGCCCTCCCATAAAAATGTGGTGCCCCCACGGGGGGGGGTGGGGCATTGCCCAACCATACTCTTGGGTGGGGCTAGCTAGTGGTTGTGTGTCTTGTTTCGGGAAAAGGGAGATTGGGGCAAACGCAAAAAAATTTTTCCGACCGAGCTTTAAACTAAATATTATCAAAAATAAAACACTCACCGACGTCGGAGAATTCCTATCACGAAATTCCGGGTACCGGGGTTACTATAATACTAGAAAGGGGACAGGGGGTTAGCGGGGGGTATAGGGTTGGCGGGGGGACAGGGGTTGACGGGGGGTTTAACATGGGTTGACTGGGGACAGGGGGGTTGGCGGGGGGACTGGGGTTGACTGGGGGACAGGGGGTTTTGACTGGGGACAGGGGGTTGGCTGGGGCGGGGGGGGTTTTGGTGGGGGACAGGGGGTTGGCTGGGGGACGGGGTTGGCTGGGGACAGGGGTTGGCGGGGGGACAGGGGGTTTGGCTGGGGACTGGGGTTAGCGGGAGGAATGGGGGTTCCCGGGGGACTGGGGTTTTGCCGGGGGGACATGGTGTTGGCGGGGGACATGGGGTTGGCTGGGGGACAGGGGGTTTTGACGGGGGACAGGGGGTTGACTGGGGTTTAAGGGTTGGCTGGGGGACATGGGTTGGGGGGGGGACATGGGGTTGGCTGGGGCATGTTTGACTGGGGGATATAGGGGGGCCCGGGGACGGGGGTTGGCGGGGGGACATGGGGTTGGCTGGGGACAGGGGGTTTGGGCTGGGGGACAGGGGGTTGGCTGGGGGACATGGGGTTGACGGGGGGAAAGGGGGTTGGGGCGGGGGAATGGGGTTGGGCTGGGGCTGGGGTTGGCGGGGGGACAGGGGTTTTGCGGGGGGATTGGGGTTTTGGCGGGGGGACTTGGTTGCGGGGGGATATAGGTTTGGCCGGGGGACAGGGGGTTTGGGCCCCGGGGGACTGGGGTTGGCTGGGGACTGGGGTTGGGGGGGACAGGGGCGGCGGGGGGCAGGGGGGTTTTGGCTGGGGGCAGGGGGTTGGGCGGGGGGCAGGGGGTTGGCTGGGGAACTGGGGTTGGCTGGGGGACAGGGGTTGGCGGGGGGACATGGGTTTGGCGGGGGACAGGGGGTTGGCTGGGGGCATAGGGTTGGCGGGGGACAGGGGGTTGGCGGGGGGAAGGGGGTTTTGGCTGGGGACAGGGGGTTGGCGGGAAAATGATTGCCGGGGGGACTGGGGTTGGCTGGGGACAGGGGGTTGGGCGGGGGGACAGGGGTTGGCTGGGGAAGGGGGGGGTTTGGGCTGGGGGACAGGGGGTTGGCTGGGGGTTGGGGGGGAACAGGGGTTTGACTGGGGACAGGGGGTTTTGCGGGGGAAAATGGGGTTGGCTGGGGACAGGGGGTTGGCTGGGGACTGGGGTTGGCGGGGGGGACAGGGGGTTGGCTGGGGACTGGGGTTGGGGGGGGGGCTGGGGTTGGCTGGGGCATGGGGTTGGCTGGGGACATGGGTTGGGGGGGGGCAGGGGTTGGCGGGGGGACATGGGGTTGGCTGGGGCAGGGGTTTTTGGCTGGGGGACAGGGGGTTTTGGCTGGGGGACAGGGGGGGGGGCTGGGGGCTGGGTTTTGGCTGGGGGCTGGGGTTGGCGGGGACAGGGTTGGGGGGGGGACTGGGTTGGGGGTAGACTGAGTTGCCTGGGGGGACAGGGGTTGGGGGGGGGACAGGGGGTTGGCGGGGGACATGGGGTTGGCTGGGGGACATGGGGTTGGCGGGGGGCATGGGTTGGTGGGGGCATGGGGGTTGGCTGGGGGACGGGGGTTTTGGCGGGGGACATGGGTTGGGCGGGGGACTTTGGGTTGGCGGGGACATGGGGTTGGCTGGGGACATGGGTTGGCGGGGGGACAGGGGGTTGGGCTGGGGGACATGTTGTTGGGGGGGGACTGGGGGGGGGAGGGGAAGGGGTTGGCTGGGACCTGGGTTACGGGGGAACATGGGGTTGACTGGGGGACGGGGGTTTGGGGGGGACAGGGGGTTTGGCGGGGGGCATGGGGGTTGGCTGGGGGACAGGGGGTTGGGGGGGGGGACAGGGGGTTGGGCCGGGGGGACGTAGGGTTGGGGGGGACATGGGGTTGGCTGGGGACAGGGGGTTGGTGGGGGACAGGGGGTTGGCGGGGGTCTGGGGTTGGTTTTGGGGGACAGGGGGTGGCGGGGGGACAGGGGGTTGGCTGGAGCAGGGGGGTTGACGGGGGGACTGGGGTTGGCTGGGGGACAGGGGGTTGGCTGGGGGACATGGGTTTGGCGGGGAGACGGGGGGTTTGGGGCGGGGGGAAATAGGGTTGACTGAGGACATGGGTTGGCGGGGGGCATGGGTTGGGGGGGGGACGGGGGTTGGCGGGGGGACAGGGGGGGGCGGGGACGGGGGGTTGGCTGGGGGCATGGGGTTGGCTGGGGGACAGGGGGTTCGGGGAGACATGGGGTTGACGGGGGACAGGGGGTTTTGGCGGGGGACATGGGGTTGGGGGGGGGAAAAGGGGTTTTTGGCGGGGGGCATGGGTCTGGGGGACAGGGGGTTGGCGGGGGACATGGGTTGGCTGGGGGACTGGGGTTAGGGGGGGGACATGGGTTAGGGGGGGGACATGGGGGGGCGGGGGACTGGGGTTGGCGGGGGGACAGGGGGTTGGGCTGGGGACAGGGGTTTTGCTGGGGACGGGGTTGGCGGGGGGACATGGGGTTGGCGGGGGGACATGGGTTTGCTGGGGACTCCGCCTTCTGTATACTGTAATGTCTTCACTATAAATACAAAAGAGTACCTACCGGCGGGCTGGTGCAGGGTGCAGCGGGCGGGGGCGGGGGCGGCGGGACGGCGGGGGGGGGGCGGGGGGGGGCGGGGGGACAGGCGGGCGTGTGGCGGGGGGCGCGGGACAGGGGGCGTGGGGCGCGGGGGCGGGGGGGCAGGGGGGCGTGTGGGCGGGGGGCAGGGGGACAGGCGGGCTGAGACGGACGGCTGGCGTGGGACGTAGGGGCGTGAGAGGCCTGACGGGGGAGGGGTTAAACCCTTTCCACCATTCCCAACCATTTTTCCACCCCTAAACACCCTCTCTTTTCATAAGGATGAATAAGTTTTTTCTCTTGATTAACCATTTGCATTTAAAAATGACTTAAAAAATTGTGTAACTCGATGTCCCCCGTGAAGTCATCAAATATTGCTCGTAAATAGCTCATGTGTAAGTTTTCTTTCCCTTTCCGCTCTTATTTACTCATTTTGTATTATTCTAGTGTTTGCCCATATCCCCCAATCCCCCAAAACAAACTTGAGGACCTGGGAGAATGCAGGATATATGGGTGGCAAAAATTGCGTCGCAAAAACATACTTTTCGATTATGGAAGTTATAAAAAAATCCCTAATTATGAGAATTTGTTGATTTCTTCTGAGTCCAGAGACTGTGAACCTGAGACAATCCCCCACAAAATGTGACCGAAGTGTCGCGAACTGTACTCTCTGTAGGGGTTAGGGGGGGTTAGGTTTTAATTTGTTAGGTTACTTAGGGGCACTACCTGCTACATCCTGCAAGGATATGCAAGTGTATGTCTCTCTGACGTAAAAGGGGAAAATGCTCTCTCTCCTCTCTCTCTCCTCTCTCTCATCTCTCTCTCTCTCTCCTCTCTCTCTCTCCCCCTTTTCCTCTCTCTCCTCTCTCTCCTTTCTCTCTCTCTCTCTCTCTCTCCCTCTCTCCTTCTCTTTCTCTCTCTCTCTCTCTCTCTCCCCCTTCTCTCTCCGTCCCTCATCATTTTCTTTTAAATTTCCCCCCCTTTTTTTTTTTCGCACCCAAAAACCCTTTTTTTTCCTCCTTACTATTCTTCCTTTCTTAAATCAATCCTTTTCTCAAACCCCCCTTTTTTTCCCTTTATTTTTTACAGCCAAAATCAAGTCTAAACTGTTTTTTTTAGACGAAAAAAGAAACAATTGGGGTTGTTTTCTTAAAAAACAATTTTTTTTTCAAGCAATGGAAAAATCTTAAAGAACAAAAGGGTCCACCCCCTATCTTCTTCTTATAGCCAACAAGCTTGGGGGCAGGTGGGAAACCGGGTTTTTGGGGGGGGGAGCACACCATTAGGGAATTCACCCACAAAAAATCCCTAAACAAAGGGGGTTTCCCGTTTTCATAAAAAAACTTTATCGGGGGCCCTATTTTTCCCTTATATTGGGGGCCCCCACCCGAAAACGCACACACATAAAGGGGAAATAGGCCCCCAAAACAAAAATCAAAAAAACTGGGAAATTTCCCTAGTTTTATAGACTTTATTGGGGGCCCAATTTTTTCCCCTTTTTTGTGCTCCCCCCCCCCAAAACCCCGGTTTTTCCCCCATGTCCCCAGCTGGGGTTTGGGTATAAGAAGAAAAGATAGGGGGTTAACCTTTATTCTAAAAATACAAAAATCTACAGCCTAATCTAGCCCCCTCCTCGACCTCCCCCCCCTGCTATTTCAAACTACATATGGTTTACCTTCTTAGTACGCTCTACATTCTCAAACTCGTTGTCCCCTTGCGCATCTCGTTTGGACTTGGTTTTTTTTTCAAGAACCTGAAATTTAATACGGCCATGTAGGCAAAAAAGATCGGCACTATTTTAATCTAAAAAAGATGTGTTTAAAGGGCAGTAAGTATAATACGTAGGCCAACATTTGGGGCAGCTTAGCGTGGGCCCTTGTTCTTAAGATTTTTTCCCTTTAAATTTTTTTTGGTCTTGATAAGACTGGCACGCAGTCACAGCAGATCCACTCTGCCTCCAAAGTGCCACGAAGGGTTCCTTTTTTCTTTCTATTGCTTCAATCTTTCGTGAGCAAGAAATTTGCGGAATTGTTTCAAAAACAAATTTTGGATTTTTCTTTTTTTTAAAAGTCTTAGCTTTCGCGTGAATTTTTTTTTTTTGGGGGGGGCCCATGAAAGCGAAGCTTGGGGCATTCTGATTCCCTTGAAAGGGGTTGTGCATATCTCGTCCAGGTCCAAACAATTACGGCGCCTGGCCAAAGGGATTTGGGCACCTGGGGGGGTCCGGATTCTCATGGGGGGCCGTGCCCCCCCGTCCTATGCCACTGGCTATCTGATATGACGATACATAAGGTAAAAGATAACGAGGCAAAAATCATTACTTTGCAGGGGGGCTAAACCATCTCAAATCACACGTAAGCTATCACTCCCCCCTCCCCTCCCCTCCATACGCCGCCCGGAAAATTTTTACTTGGGGGCCAAGGTTGGCACATATCTAGTGTGGGGTGGGGCCCTGGCATAGCCATTAAAAAGAAATTTGGGTTGGGTTTTCTTTAACCCTACTCGATCTGGGGTGGGCCAAAGAACTTCGGTGGGGGCCATGGCCCCCCCCTAGAAAATCCTAGATCCTCCTCTCTCTTCCACTACTACCATTCCTCGCACTCTCTCCCCTCCCTCCCCTTCTCTCTCACTTACCTTACCGCAGAAAAATAAAGAAAAAAAAAAAAATAAAGAGTTTTTGGCCAAAAAAACCTCCTCTTTTTCCCCCTCCCAGCTGCCTGCACACACTCCTGCCCCCTCGCCGGGTTGCTCTAACTGACGTTCTCCCGGTTACTCAAGGAACTCAAAACTGCTTTGAAACACTAAAACCTTTCCTTTTTTCCTTCCCCCCCCCTTATCTGTTGAAATTTGACCAATAAATTTTTGCCTGTAACGTTATCTAAGTCTAAAAAAGTTATAATGTGAAATTTGTATTGTGTTGGTATGTTTTTATATTCAAAAAAAATTTAATTAATAGGTTAATTTTTATTTAAATTTTTTAATCGTTAGTGCTTCGAACCGTTAAAACGTCACAAAGGGTTTTGGGGAGGATACTTTTTTTTTTTTGATACGTAGTTTGGGTTTTTCAAAGGGCTGATTGCTTTTTTAGCATGGCGTGGGTTGTGTCTATCAAAAGGGAGGAACCCCGAGGGGGCCCCTAGGCAAGTGTTAGCAGTGGGGTGGGGTGTGTGTCTATCAAAAGGGGGGCACCTAGGGGCCACTAGACAAATGTTAGCATGGCGTGGCTGGGGGTCTTCAATGGGAGGGCCCCGAGGGGCCACTACAAGTGTTAGCAGTGGCGGGGTGTGTTTCATCTATAGGGAGGCACCTGAGGGGGCCCCTAGGGAAGTGTTGCAGGCGTGGCTGTGTGTCTATCTATAGGGAGGCACCTGAGGGGGCCCCTAGGCAAGTTTAGAGTGGGTGGCTGTGGTCTATCTATGGGAGGCACCTGAGGGGCACTAGGGAAATGTTTTGCAGTGGCGTGGGGTGAGAACTATCAATAGGGAGGCACCTGGGGCCACTAGGGGAATGTTAGCAGTGGCGTTTGGGTGTGTTCTATCAATAGGGAGGCCCCCTGGGGCCACTAGGCAAGTGTTAGCAGTGCTGGGTGTGTGTCTATCAATAGGGAGGCACCCGGGGGGCCCCAAGCAAGGTTGCAGGGGTGGCTGTGTGCTATCTATAGGGAGGGACCTGAGGGGCCACTATAGGCATCAGCTCAGGGGCCCCCGTGCCACATAGAAGGGGAGCTATAAGGGGATTCTAAAAATCGATCATGGTGGGATTAGAGCATTATAAGGCGCCATGGCCAGTGGAGGCCCCTGGGGGGGGACAGGATTCCTGGGGGAAGTGCCCCCCCTTGCTCTTTTTTTGTTACTGTCAAAATCCTTGCAGCACAGCAGAGGGTAATAAAACTGGACCCAATTTTCACATTTCTCATTTTTTACTAAAAAAAAAATTTGCGAGGAAAAAGTTTGCAAGGCACAAAGGCGTGAAAAAACCCGCATATTTTAATTTACCATAATTTTGTGTATGAGGTGGGTCAATGTTCATCCCAGCATGCTTAGGTGCATAGGCGTAGGAGGCGGGGGGGGCAACTGCCCCCCCTGGAATCGGGAATACGCTAAAATTCGGGCAAATGGGTTGGGATATTCGGGCATTCGGGAGAAGAAAAAAAATTATATAATTAAAAAAATGACAAAAATAAGAAAAAAAGTAATGATAAACTTGTATATGTAACCAGTTAATAAACAATCATTTAGAGTATCCCCATTCGATTACAAAAATCATTTTACTCAATTTTCTATGAATACAAGACTGACGACTCCGTTTTCTCATACCTGCTGGCGTCCCCCTGGCGATGGTGGAGGGAAACTCCAACTGTAAATAAATTTCCCACAATCTCTCTACACAGGTAGTGTTTGGACCTCCGTATCCAGGGGCTATTTATCGGCTATTTATGTAAGTTTCTAACTTTTCAACAATTCAATTAGCATTATGAATAATCATTTATGTGTTTGGTATGTAGAAATAGGAAGATAATTTATGAAAAATTGTTATTTTAGCCGTATATTTATGGTGCACCAGTCAAGGTCAAACATGTTTACGATCGAAGAAAAAAAAATTGACTATATCACCTCAGTCATTCAGTGGGATTTTTGTACACAACTACACCTACTTGAACTACTTCAGCATACATATCAATAAATATATATCATATATGCTCATATTCATTCATGCTTTATTGACTATATTTGTAAATATGCTGGACTAAAATACCGGTATTCATTTTTAGGTTTCGGGCATGGAGAAGTCCAGAAAGAGGCTGTACAGGAGCAAAGTTAAATGCTCAAAATGCGGCAAGGAAGTTGATGGCGATTATAAAAGTGAACACTCGAAAAGAGCTCATGAAAATGATGAACAAGTAAAGTTCCATCCCGTGATTGATCCAAAACAAAGGAAACTATCATTTGGAGTGTTAACTAGTACAAATACCAGTGAAAAAAGGGAGCAAACAGAAGCTGCTTCCTCTGCAACTGAACCCACTGATGTCCAAGATATTCATGTTGATATTGAAGATAAACAAGATGAGATCCAAGTCCCAGCGCCTGCTGTGCCAGATGTGGAGACACCTGCCAGGGAGGCACAGGAGACAGAAGCTCCTGTCCATGAAACTGAAGAATGCTCAGAGGAGAAATCTGCAGTGAGCGATACTGAAATATTAGATGGTCCAAATCAACCTCTTCTGAGTGAATATCACAGGAAAACACTTCCTAATGAAAAGGGAACAAGAGACTTCAACCCAGACCTCTTCAAGAAATACCCCTGGACCAGCTTCCACAAGTCAACAAAGTCAATTGTGTGCTTCCCCTGTGAGAAGTTACTCTGTGACCATTCCTTCACATTCAGCAACTGGAAAAAGCCTTAAAGACTGGCAAAACATGCTCAGAGCAACAGTCACAGTGTAGCCATGTCAAAATGGATCGCATTAAAGATAAACAAAAGACGAGAAACATCAGTTTTGGTCCAACTTGATGGTTTTCACAGAGACATGGTCCAAAAGAACACAGCCTATCTCAAAGTGATTGTAGAGTCCATCCTTTACACTGCGCAACAAAACATTCCCCAAAGAGGGCATTCAGAAGACAGGTCCAACATTGGACAGCAATCAGATGTAAATCGCGGAAACTTGATAGAACTTCTGCATCTTCGATGTAGAGACATCCCATGACTTGCCGAGAGATTAACTTCACAGCTGGCAGGACATCACCAGTGGCTGTCACCAGAGATTCAGAATGAGATTCAGAATATTGCATCTGACCTTGTGCTGAAGGACATATCTAAAGCTGTGGAAGAAGCTGGGAAGTTCTGCATCATAGTGGATGAAACAGCAGATGTCAGCAACATGGAGCAAGTGTCTGTGCGTTTGCGCTATATACACAATGGTCAGCCAACAGAAACCTTCGTTGGCTTCCATGAAGTAAAGTCTGCAAAGGGAGAGGTACTCTTCAAACTGGTACTGGATGTGCTTCACAACATGGAGCTGAGAATTGAGGATGTAGTTGGCCAGTGCTATGATGGGACATCTAACATGACTGGCAAAGAGAAGGGTGTGGCTACAAGAGTGCAGGAGGTCGCACCTAAGGCCATCTATGTCCACTGTTATGGGCACCTACTCAACCTTGCACTACAAGATACATTGCAGGAAAATACTCTCATCAGGAATGCGCTAGGAGTTGTCCAGTCCATCCACAACTTCTTTAATACACCAAAGCGAGAAAATGTTCTCCGTTCTGTACACATGCCAGATATTGACTCGGCACCGTACAGTCCATACATCAAGTTGAAGTCTCTGAGTGAGACACGCTGGGCCTGCAGATGGGAGGCTGTGAAAGCCGTGGTGCAACAGCCTGAGAGAATTCTACTTGCTCTAATAGAGCTGTCCAAGGATAAAGACGCCAAAACTTATGTGGATGCTAAGGGTCTTGTCAAAGCTATGCTCGAGTTTCAGTTCATCATTGGCTTGCACACTTTAAAAGTGATCTTCTCCAACACAAATGCCCTAGCTAGCAACCTGCAGCGTCATGAGGTTGATGTGATGGCTGCAAAAGTCACTTGTGATGCTACAATGGAAACCCTCAATAAGTGCAGGGATGAAGATATGTTTTCTCTTATCTGGGAAAAAGCCAAAAACACTGCTACAAACATCATTGAAATTGCACCAGACATTGAGGAGGTGAAAACTACAAAACGCCAAAAGAAACCATCCAAGAGGCTGCAAGCACTCTCAGGAGAGACTCCTGAAGAATCTATCTCCTTTACAGACCATCAGAGAGCCAGGATTGAATACTATGATGCTCTAGACAGAGTTCTCACTGAAATGAGAGAGAGATTTGCAAGCAGGGATACACATATCCTGAGATCCATGGCAGATGTAGTACTAGGCAAAGCAGCAGAGGATAGTTTCAAGGCAGTGTCTGAATTCTACAATGTGGATCAAGACATCCTAATGGCTGAAACTGCCGTTTTTCACAATCTGGAAGGCGTGGAGTGTAAAACTGCAAATAAAGTGGTAAACTATCTCCAGTCAAATTCTCTGTGTGAAACTTTGCCACACTTCAGTGTGGTGGCAAAAACCCTGGCAACTATACCTGCAACATCTTGTTCAGCAGAGAGGTCATTCTCGTGCTTGAGAAGACTCAAACCTACCTTAGATCTACTATGGGCCCAGGATAGGCTCTCAGCATTAGGACTTCTCTGCATTGAAAGAGGTCATGCCAACAGGGTAGACATTAACACTATTGTGGAGGTATTTGGCAGACGAAAGGGAAGGGACAAAATGTTCTTCTAATTTATCCCCAAATACGCTATAACATGTTCCAGTGTAATACAGACTTTCATCTGTATTTGTATATCGTTTCTACATGCAGTTGGTGATCTGTTATTCATGCCATATATCATGAAAAATAATGTAAAAATAATCTGTGTTGATACTATGTTAGATACTATGTTTTGCTAAACTCTTTTAAATTCGTACCTACTGTACATAATTTAACAGCCGTTTGGTGTACCGTGTTTATTGCACAAATATATGGCAATTTGAAAAAAACTGGGGGGGTTTCTGAAATTCGGGCAAATTTGGGTGTTGCCCCCCCAAATAAACCCCACCTCCTACGCCTATCTTAGGTGTAACATGTCCTTGTTCTGTAATATAAATACCTCATCTGAACCTCTCATCATAGTTACCTAGGAATTGAGCGGACAGCTCAATTCCTAGGTAATTAAATAGTAGCGTATTTTCCTTGATAGTAGATTTCTCCCTCCAAATTTAAATGAATAAGTGCTTCCCTTCTGTACCACAACAGTAAATTAAATAGCAGCCCTTTTTTCCAATTGAATTTTTCATGTTAATCCCTTCACACCCAGATCTTTCATTTGGTATAAAAATTGTCTGTTGTCAGCCATAAATTACGAAATATAACTGAATATACCAAATTAGTTAGTCGATAAAGATTATAAACAGGTCATATCTATAAAATATTGCTTATATTTACAAAAAATCGTCAAATGGTACCCTAATTACAATTAAAATTACGTTCTGGGTCATAAGAAGTTAATAATACATGTTCACTTTGCTTATTATGCATGGTATTCCTGGAAGCACTGCTTATCCTTTCCAAGACAAAGAGGCGCCTGGCCTATAGAACAGTGTATAACAGAAGTATATAAATAATACAGTATATAAATATAGCCAGTGAGTACTTATTTTGTGTTTGTACTGCACAGAGCACAGCGTTAGTGTCCCACGAGTACTGCACAGAGCACAGCGTTAGTGTCCCACGAGTACTGCACAGAGTACAGCGTTAGTGTCCCACGAGTACTGCACAAAGCACAGCGTTAGTGTCCCACGAGTACTGCACAGAGCACAGCGTTAGTGTCCCACGAGTACTGCACAGAGCACAGCGTTAGTGTCCGACGAGTACTGCACAAAGCATAGCGTTAGTGTCCCACGAGTACTGCACAGAGCACAGCGTTAGTGTCCCACGAGTACTGCATAGAGCACAGCGTTAGTGTCCCACGAGTACTGCACAGAGCACAGCGTTAGTGTCCCACGAGTACTGCACAGAGCACAGCGTTAGTGTCCCACGAGTACTGCACAGAGCACAGCGTTAGTGTCCCACGAGTACTGCACAAAGCACAGCGTTAGTGTCCCACGAGTACTGCACAGAGCACAGCGTTAGTGTCCCACGAGTACTGCACAGAGCACAGCGTTAGTGTCCCACGAGTACTGCACAGAGCACAGCGTTAGTGTCCCACGAGTACTGCACAGAGCACAGCGTTAGTGTCCCACGAGGTGAATCATTGATGTCTTCCTGAATACTTTATTGCTGTAAACATCATATAAATGTACTAAATATTTCTTATTCAATTT
>JACEEZ010006079.1:0-35908 GCA_016584305.1 Chionoecetes opilio | reverse complement strand
CTATCGCGACACACATACACACACACACAGACACACTTTCGCTTATATTGTTATAGATAACAGTGGTGGTGGTGCGGCCGTGTTAAGAGCCAAGAATATTCAGCCTTGGACGAGTAATGATTATTATTATCATTATTATTATTATTCAGGTTAAGGAAGTTTTGTTATTGCGTAAAGGGAATGAAGAAGAAATCATTCTTATCAATATAAAGAAAAGTAATGGTATTATTATTATTATTATATTATCAATAATTATTATTATTATTATTATTATTATTATTATTATTAATATTAATATTATTGTAATTATTATTATTATTATTTTATTATTATTATATTATTTGTCGTCGTTGTTTGAGGAAGAGGAATACAAATGAAGGAACAAACAGTAATGCATTTGTAGTTCCACACGAGGCTGTTTACGGGAACTTTGTCCAGAAACTACATTATCTTATCTACGGGAAGGCAACTGAAGGAGGTGAGTTGACGGCTGGTTATCTCTCTCTCTCTCTCTCTCTCTCTCTCTCTCTCTCTCTCTCTCGTCTGCATATTTAATACTGTATATATATTTTAATATCGATTATTTTTCCTTTAACACAATTTTATAATTTTCATATTTTTAATGTTTTTATTGCAAACTGTGTATTTAATTTATGAGCTATTCTTGAAAATAATTGGTTTGGTAAAAAACGAATAACCACTGCCGGTGGAATAACTTTATTATTATTATTATATTATTACTCTCTCTCTCTTCTCTCTCGTCTCATCATCTCTCTCCTCTCTCTCTCTCTCTCGTCTCTCTCTCTCTCTCCTCTCTCTCTCTCTCTCTCTCTCGTCTCTCATCCTCTCTCTCTCTCTCTCTCTCTCTCCTCTCTCTCTCTCTCCTCCTCGCTTCTCGTTCTCTTCTAAAAAAAATTTTCAGAAGCTTTCATATCTGCAGTAGAGGCATTTATAACATTTATATTTTGCCAAACAATAAATTGGAATATCTTTAACTTTTCTTATCATTGTTACTTTGCATAGTATTTGTAAAATAATCATTAGACTGTGGTGTTGACAGAGTCGTGGGTTGTCTAGCAATTCCCAATACGGATTGTTTCGTTAGTATTCGAACCTAGATAGATAAGATACTATATATAGATAGAGGCTAGAGAACTCATGATGGTGAATGAAAGGTGGATGTAGGTAGTGTTAAGTAACAGGAACTACCTCGTATAGGTCTCACGGCCTCTTGTAGCTTCCTTATTTTCTTATGTTATTATGTTCTTATGACCACTCCTAAATGGACAGCGTTGCCTTGTTACGTTGAAATTGTATTGGTATGTGTTTAACGTATTTGTGATGCCTTTTATATATATCACAGAAGTTACGCATCGTATGTTTGGTAAAAGTGGCACCACTGTACACAGGTGTGATCCCAGCCTGGCCGCACCATTTAGGAGTGGTCGCACTAAACCCGTGTGTAGGCATTGTCCCCCCGGCGGCCTCTACGCCTGGCCGTGATTGGTCAATGCGGAATCTATAGGGGTCTTTAAAAGGAGTCTGGATAAATTCATGGATAAGGAAGAGAGGTGGATGTAGGTAGAACATAAGAACATAAGAAAATAAGGAAGCTAACAAGGGCCGCGAGGCCTGACATGTTGGTAAGTTCATGTCACCTAACACTACTACATCCACCTCATCCCCTCCATGAAACCTATCCAGCCCTCTTTATAAGCTCCCCAATGAACTCTGCACTAACTACCTGTCTCTGAGGTCCAATTCCAACATTCCCACCCTATTTGTGAACCGGTTTTTCCTCTTATTTCCTTTCTAAATTGTACACCCTTCAGCTTGAATCCTACTTCATGTTCTACCCTGGTTAATAGTCGTAAGAACTGTTTTCCTACTCTCCTTTATTATCCCTTTATCCTCTTAAAACTTCTAGCGTCGCCCCTTACTCTGCGTCTCTCGATGAGGTAACTTTAATAACTTCAATGCTCTTCTCATAACTAAAAGTTACGCATCCTTGTAATAATTTTGGTCCCATCCTTCTCTGCACTGATTCCTAACAATCTATATCCATCCTGTAATATGGAGACCAAACTGATCCGCATATCTGGTGAGGCCTGACTAGAGCCGATAAAGCTTAGATAACTTCCGCACTTCTACTTTTAACACTTCTGGTAATTAAATCTAATACTCTATTAGCTAGTAGAGTTAACAAACAGGAACTACCTCGTGTAGGTCTCATCACGGAACGACAATCATGTAGCTTCCTCCTTATTTTTCCCTTATGTTACTTATATTCTTATGTTATGACTCCCGCACATAAACACTGGGTTACAAAATATTTTTTTTTGTAAGTCGTCTGAGTTTTTTTTTCCAACTGATTGTAGGACATTTTCCACCGCTGAATCGCGAAATGGCATCCCGTTTTTACTCTCGATCAAGTCTGGTTTTTGTGCTAATTCCATTTAAAAAAAATCCGATCTTTTGACTAAATCGATTATATTTTTGTGACATTTCGGTTGATTTTTCTAAGTATTTCTCATCCGAAATAGGTTTTTATTAGAGAAAAACAATCGTTTTGTTCTAATACACATTCATTAATTAAAATTCTAAAAATTATTAGTGTACATTTGATAGTAGCCATTGTCAAGGTAGTACATGTAAATTGGATGTTAGGTCATCGTTGGTTTCAAAATTCAGGCTTGAACTTCCAGTTTCTTGGAACTCCTTAGAATGTCCATAGCGGCAGGGATGTCTCTCTTCAGAGTCCACCAGTATCAGCCATCATGACTGCATCCCACGTCCCATGATACCTGGATCTCCATCACTTCATGTCCTTATAGGGATCTCTCCCCTTAGGCTCGTCCGCTCATTTGATCCCAGATTCTCAGAAACCGATCATAATGTTAGAATACAGTAATGGCATTTTTGATGCTCATGCTGCATCCGAGGTTTTTGAAGCAGTCAGCATATTGGTGCCAGTTCTGCGTAGTTTCCTGCCTTGTTGTTTGCCGAATGAAAAAGTGTTCTCAAGACCCTCCACAAGCCTTCCACGCTTCCAGTTCCCCCTTCGTTCATTGGAGTTTTCAAATTCTGGATCTCTAATGAGCTGACTGAGTTCAACAAGATCAATCAATCATTGGGGGCATACGCGCCGGGGGGCGCGTCGCCTCCGCCCACCCTAGCGACGCCATCCCGGGGTCACCACGACAGGCGCGAGTTCCCTATGCAGAGCTCCTTCTCCCATCCAAGCACTCTCGACAATGAACAGTCAACTTGCCCCAGCCACGAGCCTTGTGGGCGCCCCCTTGGCCTCCTCCGCGCCGGATTGTCCTCTTACAGATAGATACCCGATGGGAAGGATCGGTTTTCAAGGGTAGCGTGCCACATTCCCCATGATAGAGCCGAAGTTAGCTCGCTGTTCGGCTAGGCAGTGTAATAGCCTCGATTCAGGGTCTCACGGGTGCAATCGCTGATATTGACAACGGTAAACATCCCAGCGATACCCCGATGATTATGTGATGACACTTATTACCAAAAGGGCATGATTCGTCCTCTTCATCAAGTCACTCTAGTTAGTGGTCTATGTCTCAACATAGAGTAAGACAGGGATCCAAGCGACTTGAAGATCCGGATCTTGTCTTCCTGCACAGGTACCGACAGCAAAAAAAACAAGACAAATGACACTCCCGCTGGAGGCGATCCATAACACCGTGGGCTATGGCCACTCCGTCCGTAGAGACTTCTTGACGAAACCCGCCGCTGTCACTCTTAACAGTATGTGTCGGAGTCTGACGACAAGTGTAGGAGGACGTTGGGCTGCGCTTAACTAAACCAGGTATGTAAAAATCTTCGCAAGACTCAAGGTCCTCAAGCCACAGCGCATGAAAGACTGTACTGCTTCATCTAGTAAGTCTCCAACACCTGGACCTTTGGTCTGGAGAGCCAGGAGACCTCAAGTCCCAAAGGCTTTTGCCCTCCTCGTGCAGCGCCTCGAGAGGCCCATCACCATTAACCTCCAGCGACTCAGCAAGAGGATTCCTGCAAGTCATCGGCATAACAAGGATTCAGTGGATCTTGGTGTTGCCGACGGATGCTCCACAATCACTTTGAATCTACAACCTTGTCCAATACCCAGTCCATACAGCGTTGAAAAAGTGCCGGGGCAAGGACGCAGCCCTTGCTCACTAGACTGTATTCACCAAGGAAAGAAGCTTGATAACACCTGCCCCACACTTCACAGCACCCATCGAGGTCCCAAAGAATACCAGACCAGTTCTCAAAACAATTGTCCTTGCAGGAATCCGCTCGAGGTCGCGAAAGACCCCAGAGTGACTCACGAATGGCACTGAGTCAAACGGCCCTTCTTGAGGATCAAGCATGGCTGGCAACATCCCCTGTCGAACTCACGTCGGCGGTCCACCAGGACACGAAGCTCTAGATACTGTCCGTTTTGTTGACTTACCAGGCGTGAAACCCAGACTGTTGAAGGTCTCTGATGTTTCACCATATAATGCAGAATCCGTGTCAGGGTTCAAATAGATGGGCAAGCACCTTGCCTGGTACGCTGACAGTGTAATACCGCGGTAATTGTTGCAGTCCCCTGACCGGTCACCTTAATCATTTCCCTTTTCCAGATTAGGGACGGACCAGCCCCCTTTTCCACTCAGGAGGTGGGACAGGGATGAAGTACCTGATTGCCAAAACAACGGCAGTCAGGACAACAGCATGCAACCTGCGGATCATGGCCTCTACCCCCAGCTTTTGAAGAGTTCCGCACTGATATTACCAAACACCAGCTGCTTTCCACCCCTCAATTTGCTCACAAGCCCTCTCTGACCTTCGTCAGAGAGAGTAGGCGGGTTTCGTCAATGGAAAAAAGGGTATAGGCATCCACTGCCCTGTACCCAGTGATGTGGAAGCTGCTCAGTTGAGGGAATCCACCGTGAACAACTGCCGAAAATACTCAGCCCAACGGAGCCATCTGCCCATCCATGTCGCGACACAAGGCGCCCCATCTGCTGTTCGAATAGCACTGTCTGCACCGAGAAGGGAATTGGAAAGGAGCTTCTTCCGGGCTCGGTAGGGCGGGTCGGAAGGTCATTAGCGTTCAAATGACCCTCGACAATCCTCGCGAGACTCATTACATACCTCTCCTCGTCTCTCCCCAGGAGGGTTTCTAGTCCCAGGCGTGAACAGAGCCCAGTGGCGTGGTCCCTGTTCACCCAGCCAGCCTGGCAGCGCGACGCTCTCCTCGATTTTCTCCAGCCGTCTCCGTCGGACAAAACCACGCCTTGACCTCGGGCGCTCCCCACTACATACTTGGCAGCCTGTAGAGTTTCACGTTGAGGTAATCCCACTAGTTCTACACAGGGTCCCCCGAGAGCACCGAGCACATCAACGATTTGAGATACTGGCCACCGCATACTCATGAGCACTGTCAAGTCCTTCATGACGTGACGGAGTTTGAGGACCGTCCAAAAGATGCCAGCTTTCAACTTTTTTCTTTCTCGATGGTCAATCCGGTAAAAGCGGTATCACCAAGTAAGTAAGGAGCCACCATCTATTGTCAGGGAGCTTTGGTTGAAACTGTTTGATCAAGAGCCGAGCCTTTGATGTGGAGTGGAGCGGTGGGAAAAGTATCCTGTCCTCTGTCCACACAGAGGGTTTTTAGACGTTACTTGGCTCTGCAAGCACCAATTCCTACCCGTACAGGCCATTCCTTCTTCGTTTTAATGTTGCGGCTTCGTTCCCTACTATCCACATGCACACAAGCCGGGTATTTGGTGAACCCGGACTGTTGTCCTAACAAAAAGTTCACCATCTCAGGTCAACTCCAATCATTCCATCAACCACATCAGCTGCATCATTAACGAGTTTTCCTCCTGCACGTCCATTTCACCGCTTCATATTTTCCTCCTGCAGTGTAAAGTCGAGATGAGCGAGGTACAGAGGCAAACGTTTGCCATTGTGCAGCAGAACACATTTTCGCGATACGCTTGCAGCTGTCAGTCTCCAATCTTCGGGTTGGTACTGTGGCACTCCAAGCTTGTGCAGCAGCATGCGCATATCTGTACAAGTACACCAGCCCTTCTCTTCAGAGAAAAAATGGAGGTACTCTTGATGTCTGTTGCGGTAGAAGGTATGCGAGCACTGTCCCAGAAGAGTGTTTTTTTCCTTCATCCGGATTGCCCAACGTCGGCAGAGTACTTTGAGAAGCTTGAGATCGCGACTAGATCATTTAGCTCATTTTTGTGAAAAGGATGTGGAGCATCATCGTCAAACCACTTCTTCTTCTTCATTTTCTTCTACCCTGGAGAATCTTCGTCACTAATGTCAGGAGTTCTCCAAAGACAGGTGTCGGAAATTTCATCAAATGAGCTACAGGGACGACGTGGCTGATTCAATTAGGATACTTGAGGCTGCTGCCGTTTCTTTCTTTTTGATCCCAGTCAATCAATAATAGCGCAGAAGTATCAGTCATGCTACGGTTTTGTCGGCTCCCCTCCAACATTGAATTCCAAACTTCAGGAACTCTTCTTGAGCCCTTGGTCCAACGAACGCAGTACTCGTGGCATGTCTTGCATACCACGTGTGGCTCCTCAAGCTTTATCCTGGTCACAGTTTTCTACAAAATAATTATGGTAACACGCTTTATGAAAACTTGTGACTTGATTCCTGTTAGGACAACGGTGTATTCGCCGCAGTATGTAGCAGCATACACGGGATTATTTTTGCAAGATCTCTTCTGGCCGAATCCATTTCATTTATTCACCTGGCAAAAAAATACCAGGTAGTCAAGAATTGGCGCAATGAAACGAGCTTCAGATTCGTTTATTTAAGAAATAAGAAGAATTTTGCATCATAATTCAGTAGTGGAAGAAATGATCAGTGCTTGGGTAGGGGGTATACCGAGATCTGTAGCAGCCTCTATGCTACTGCAGTATCCTAGGCACGATGAATCAAGATAGGAGTCGTCTATCGAAAAGACGATAACAATATCAGTGTCACACAACAATCCACCCAAGTTATCCCAAGGGGGATGCAGTACTGCAGTGGGTTTAATAAAAAGTGTTCAAGTAAAGAAGAAAAGTTGAAGTGAAGAAGAGGAGAACAACAGAGGATTGTAAAATCCAGGGATTCGTAATTAGCAGAAGAATTTCCTAGTTGTGACATTGTTTAGGACCACACCCTTGGAACTATCTGAATTGGTGGAATTATTGGCATTAGTGGAATTTCTACTGCAATTCCGGTGTTGTATACGGAGGAACGATTTTCATAATATATAGACATACCCGTCATGTGAACTAAAACGTAAAAAACATCATGTGGCGGTAGATAAAAGTTGAACCTGATTGGCAAAGATCATGTGATTTTTGAATTCAGCCAAAGATCTACTCTATACTGGACTGCTACTCGTGGCCCCGCGCCAACCCTCCCATGACCAGTGGAGGCCGTTTTGCGATTTCCTGCCATTTTAGAACACACCCCTCTTTCCCTTCCTAGTTTTATCATTATATATGATATACCATTATTTTCGTAACTGTTTGTTCTATAATATTATCAAATAAAAAACATTAAATACACTAATAATGCCATTATGAAGAGTAAAGAAATATCATGGCTCAATAATATACTTAAACTCTTCGCCATTTAAGTATTTTTGCGAGAAAACATTTTAGATTCTGAGGCGATAGAAAAAGCGGTTTGCATTATCTTTCTATTGGATATATTTTTGTTTTCTGATAAATGAATTACCACCATGCCTACTTAGCGTTACTGAAAAAATAACATCCTCATCGTATCGGCAAGTAAAAAATGTTCCATGAATACAGTAGACTATGGCATATCATAATAAATGATACACTGTTATCTTCGTGAATGTTTGTTCTATAATATTATCACATTAAAACTGTAAAAAATACACTAAAGAATTCCCTTTTATGAGACTGCAGAAATATGCATGAACTTTCTCACTTAAACTCATCGCAATTTGATATTTTGCGCGAAGACCCTTTTTACATGCAACTTCAATAAGTAGCGGAATTTAATTAGCTTTCCATTGCTATATTTCATTTTCTGATAAATGATTAGGGCCATGCATAAATTAGCGTTATATAATAAATAACATCATCCATCGGGTCGTTATCCCGATAGATGATTATTTTTTAGTTACTCTAATTTATGCATGGTTGAGTTCAGTCCTCAGAAACGAAATTAGCAATGGAAAGCTAATGAAAATTCCGCTTCTTTCTATCGCTAGCATCTAAATGTTTTCTCGCAAAATATTTAATGGCGACGAGTTCAAGTGAATATTAAAGTTCATGCATATTTCTTAACTCTCTCCTAATGGCATTTCTTTTTTGGCTCTTTTACTGTTTGTTTATTTTGATAATATTATAGAACAACATTTACGAAGATAACGGTATATCATATTACTGATAAACCATGGAAGGGAAAAGGGAGTGATGTTCGAAATGGCAGATCAGCAAAACTGGCCTTCACTGAAATAGCCCAAAATGAGTACAAGTCCAGTATAGAGTAGGTCTTTGAATTCAGCAGTCAAAATTGTCCTAAATCAGCTAAAAAACTTAGAAAAGTAATTGGTTAGTTAACCGTGTAAATCTTTCCCATTCATTTCGGCATCGACGGGAAAAACGTCGCTTCACAAAATAGGGTGGTAAATGTTGGAATTGACTCAGTAACAGTAGTTAGAGTGCGGAGTCATTAGGGAGCTTTAAAGAGGGTCTGAACAAGTTCTGGGTGGGGATGAAGGTGATGACTGTAGGTGAATGCTGTAGTCCATCGTGATATTTCGCAAATTATTGGTATCCAAGACCAGGCAGGCTTGGGCTTGGGCTTTGGCAGTGTGGCGGTGAAGTGGTTGCTGATTCAAAGAAGGTTACTCTCATTTTAATCTTTACCGTAGCTCGTAAATTCTCACCTACATATATATCCAACCACTGTAACTACTTTTCACATCATAAAATGCACTGCGTGTGGTGTGCCATAATATACTGGCGGATCTGTCTGCCTTGCTGATTAACGCGTAGTGTTGACTGACATTGCCACCCGATTGCTCATTACCCCACCTAGAAGGCTTAGAGGGCAGGTTCTTTGCGGGCAACTACTCTGACGTCATCAATCTCCTCCTTGGATCCCAAACAGCTGATGACAGTTGTATGCTAGCAAAATAGGTTGTTTTAAACGTCTTTTGATGTCCCCCAGGACACCTACTAGCTTAGGCTTACGAGGGCGATGGTTCACCGTCTGGCTCCCTGTCCTCCACGATCCGAGGTGATGATTTATATCTCATGATAACCGAAGTACGATTGTTTGTCATGTTTCCATTTTTTATCTGAACTGACATATGAGTACCTGTTGTTTACTCAGCTGTGGGTTACATCATACAAGAACAGTATATGGCGCCGAGGTTTACTTACGATAGTGAGCTTTCCAGATATTCTTACTATCATCACACGCGGTGGAGTTACTTACCTTGCCCTCGTCCCCTCGTGCATGGCAGGATGGTCTCGATCTGTTAATAGCTTGTCTCATCTCAGTCATTGCAAAGCTATGACAGAAAGAGAGGAGAGAGAGAGAGAGAGGAGAGAAGAGAATCAAATCCGAATTTTATTTCCATGTTCAATGGCTATTCTTCTAACATAGTAATAGAGTCCTTACTAATTTCTGAATAAGCTTAACAAGTGTTGAAGGTAGAACACTGAACATGGTCTATATACAAATTACCAAATATTAGAATACATAAAAATTGTAAACAATTAAATCCTAAGAAAACATAAATAAAAAGTAGACTTCCTAAAAGTTACAATATAAAACATACAGTAAAAGTTATAAAAGGTGTTAGTTTTGGTAAAATCCTTTCAGGTATGGACGTCAAAAATTAGAGTAAGAATTGTTTACAGTATAAGGTATTTTTTGTAAGTGACTTTTAAAAGTGTGGCAAGGAGGTAGCATCCTCTAACTTGGCTTGGCAAGCTGTTCCAAAAGCAGGTCCAGCCACATGAAGGACCGTGTTCCCAACATGTGTTTTGCATTACATTTGGCACATGGAGTTGTTGCTGTTGTCTAGTGTTGGGACTGGTTGTTTCCCGTACATATCCTCTCACTTTGGGCAGTGAAAGCAACCCAGTTCAGGTACTCTATTATTAACTATCTTGTACACGGCTACTCCTAGCTCAAGTGATATTTTTCAATGATATTTTCAGCCACCAAGGTCGTCCTAGTAGGGTGTGACATGTCGTGCCTTGGCGCCCCTCCTAAAGCAACTTTTGCTGCCAAAGTTTTGGAGGCCTTTGCACACGTTTGTATATGTGTGATGTTGGATGCTCCCCAAATCTTATGCCGTAATTCAGTATACTTAGGACCAGTGAACTTGTATTATTGAGATCCTGGTGGTCTGGTTTAAAATAGTCCTCTGAGTCTGTTTAATGGGACAATGGTTCCATAGGTTTTCCTGTACAATGCTTCGATGTGTTCATTAAAATGCATATTGTTGTGTCCCAAAGTGGTGATGCCCAAGCCTCTGTAATGATCTGCTAGGGGTATAGATTCCTGTCAACATGCATTGCATATGGTCAGGGGGAAATCTGTGACAAGTCCTCGTGTTCCTATAACATACATTGGTCTTTTTGGGCGTTTAACATTAGGCCAATTCCCCTGTGAAATTACTCTGCTAGCTTTCTTTAGTGATTGTTCGCTCTCTAAGCATTAAGTCTTGTAAATTGTTGACACTGCCTGTTTGAATTACTGGGTGTCATTTGCATATTGTAACTAATTTCACATTCAAAAGAAGAGGAGAGATTTCATTTGCATAATTATAATAAAATAGGACCTCATACAGACCCTTGGGGAACGCATGTGGGATATTCCTTCTTCTTGGGTATTGGCATTTTTCTATACGTTACGGATTGTGTCCTGCCGCTGAGATAACTTTGAAACCAGAAGAGTCGATGTTTAAACTTGAACAATTTTATTTATTATATATCATAGCTGCGCTGTCGAATGCTTTGGATAAGTCACAGAGGGTAATGAGGGGACCTTTTTTGTATCAATATTTGATAATAACTTGTTAGAAGAGTTTTAAAGAGCCTGAATCCGTAGACAAGCCGTGTCCCTAAAGCCATGTTGTGGTTTTAACTAAGGAGGCGATTGGTCTCTTAAGTACTGGGTGAGCTTGAGATGCGATTACTTTTTCTAGTACCTGGAAATTAATTGGTAAGAGCGAAATAGGGCGGTAGTTGTTAGGTTCATTCAATGTTACCAAGCCATTGACAAATAGGCACACAATAGAGTGCTTTGTCCATGCTTGTGGGAAAAACACTGTTACAATAGACGTATTTTACAATGCACGTTAGGTATGTTATAATGATGGGAGGGGTCTTTCAAGAACACGTGGGATGCCATCGATCCATGGGAGTTTAGTGTCTTCATATGCTTATAACTAGATTTTTGTATCCCAATTTGTAGGCACAGTCCCTAAAACATAAGCATCAAAATTATTAGTATAGTTTAGGTGTTACTGGCTGTAGTACTCTGCATCAGAATTCATCAGATTCTGCTGAGATTTTCCTCAAAGGTGAACTTTTCCCACTCCAGAAAATATTTATTAAAACATTCAGCTATGCGCTTACTACCCTGCTGCGTCACGCGTTATTGTTTGCTGATGGGCTTTAACTTATGGTTTTTTGGCGTTAGGAATCACTCCCCTATGGTCCTCCCGTGGCTTTTACTGTTTCCCTCTATCTTTCTCTAATCGTTTATTATAATATTCTGATCTAGCTCGGCCGAAACAATCCTCTGACGTGTGCCTTTTTAGGTTTTTTATAATTAGTCTGCAAATTAACATTTTTCTGTCCCTTCTTTAAGATCTTTCTGTGGCACAGTCTCTTTGCTGCATTATAGCTTTAGTCTTCAGTGATTCGCGGGGGCGGCAAGGCCTTCTACTTCTTTTTTGTTACCAAGGGTGCGCATGAATCCAAACATTTTGTGGATCGACTTCATTAAGCGTGAATGTTCTTGCTGGGTATTCGACATTATCATTGCAAAAATTGTATTCAAGTATGAACTTCTCCTCTTAGTAGATTACACATGTTTCAGGAGAATAGTGTCTTAGTTTGTCGAAAAGTTCTAATAGTAGATTGTTGTCGCTTTTGGCTTTTCGAATGTCCAATGTGACGGTAACAGATCATGATCAGCGCCCAGGACAAGGAATTAACATCGGATAAGAGCTAAAATCCGGCTTATTCGGCACAATAATGTCCAATAAATGTAGTGGAGTGGGAAGTAATTTCGTGTAGGCTTATCAATTACTTGGGTCTTTTGTATTAGTAATAATTTTTCCATCTTGCTATTTCTTCATAAAATATTACCTTCACATCTCCAAGTACATAGAATGGTTTGTTACGCAAACGTTTAAATTTAAAACATCCGTTACATATAATCAACGTGTGTAAGCTAGAATGTGGATGACCGGTTACATGCATCCTATGATAACAGAAGGTAGTTTACGGCACATTGTACCGTGACCCATATATCCTCCACGTCCTTCTGGTCTTTCAACATTTATATCAATTGGGGTAACTGTAAAATTCTCCTTGACGTAGATCCAAACAACCACCGTCCTCTCCTTGTCCAAATCTCTACACATTGTAATTTGTAGGTATATGCACATCTAAAAAAACCGCAGAGTGAAGCCAATGTTTCACTCACGACAATAAACATCAGTTTTCCGTTCATTAACTAGAAGCATATTTCATCCTTATTGTCTACAAGACTCTGTGCGTTAATGTGATCTATGATTAAGTTTCCCTTTTGTCGACGTGACGTATACCGGCTATACTTCCTCCCAACCACCTATGGACTGAAGTCTCGACACACTTGCTTTGTGTCCAAATCCTATGACAGATTCCACATTTCAATCTATAGTCAAACCTACACTTCTCCTGGCGATGGTTAATTCTCCCAACAATTATAACATCCATGTTTTTGTCCCGGTATGGTGGGATGAGTACAGCGTGGGGTGGGTTATTGGTGTTGATGGTTGGCGGTAGTCAGGTCCTTGGCCCCTTGTGTTGTAACCACCGTTCCGTCGCCAGTCAGATAGTGAGGTATGAGCGGACTCTCCTCCATTTGTACTTGGTTGACCCCTTTGTCTGGTGGTGGGGCCATGAAGTTACGCTGCGAGGTCGCGGGGCGGCTTCAACGGTGCACTGAGCTTGTATGGACGATCAGTCCCAAGGCGGTACAGCACCGCGGGGTTCCCCCGGATGGAGGGTACCGGGTAAAGGACGGGCCGGGCGTAGACGACAAAGGCAGGGAAAACGGGAGTTGAGGGGAGTACTTACTAATTTTGACGTTGATCAAGAAAGGCATGTCCCAGGGCGGCATATTCTCCACGCGCTCTCTCTTTTCGGCAGGCCCGCTAGGTTAGGTAAGGTTAGAAACCGTTAGTTAGGTTAGGTTAGTTAGGTTTAGTTTAGGTTTACTTTAATTATAGTACTTTTCTCCCAAAAAAAAACTCCCGTTTTCTTTGCCATTGTTTAGTAAACAGACATTTCCCTCATAAACAGACACTTGCCACACGACCACTGTGTCCGTTGGCATGTCTGTTTATAGGGAATGTCTGTTTACTAACAAAGGCAAAGAAAACGGGCGTTGAGGGGAATAATTACTAATATTGACTTGATCAACAAAGGCATGTCCAGGCGTCTTACGACAACAAACCCGTCTTTATTTATCACTAGCCGCAAAGCCGCAAAGCCGCCCTCCGGGCGGCCTTTTTGGCTAGCTCCTGCGGAGGTCTATTGGTGGGCCTTCGGCCCACCAAACACAGACTCTCCAGATAGCCCCTTCTAACTTTCCTGAAATCATGGATGTAGAAATGTATGTATTAACGCCAACCCATTCACATCACCCCCAACCCATTCACTCACCCATTACCCATCACCCCCCACCCATACCACACACCCATTCACTCACCCACCATTCACTCACCCATTACCCATCACCCCCCACCTATTCCCTCACCCATCAACCCACTTTTTTTTCACAATTCTCGCTAATAGGCTGCTAAAAAAAGAAAAAAAAAGTGATCGGATCATCTCATAATTGGGCTTAAAACCTTCCCCTGGTCAACCCGGTTCCAAAAATGTGCCATATGAGGTGATTGCGCCACGGGGGGCGGAACCTATACCAGACACACACACACACACACACACACAGACAGACACACTTTCGCTTATATTTACCATTACCCATCACCCCCCACCTATTCCCTCACCCATCACCCATCACCCCCAACCCATCACCCCCCCACCCATTCACTCACCCATCACCCCAACCCATTACCCATCACCCCACCCATTCACTCACCCATTACCCATCACCCTACATCAAGGTTTCCTCAATTCTCGCAACCAACTTTTTTTTTCCACAATTATCGCTAATAGGCTGCTCAAAAAAAAAAAAAAAAAAATGATCAGATCATCTCATAATTGGGCTTAAAACCTTCCCCTGGTCACCCGTTCCAAAATGTGCCTATGAGTTGATTGCGCCAAGGTGGGCGGACAACCAGACACACACACACACACACACCCACCACCCCAACCCATACACACACACCACCACATAACAGACAGAACAGACAGAGAGACACTAACTTTTGCTTATATTATTATAGAATAACCCATCACCCCCCACCTATTCGCCTCACCCATTCACCCATCACCCAACCCCCCACCCTTCACTCAACATCGCCCACAACCCGATTACCCATCCCTCTCACATTCCTCACTCCATTACCCATCACCCTACATCAGGCTTTTCTCAATTCTCGCAACCTACTTTTGTTTTCAACAATTCTCGCTAAATAGGCTGCTAAAAAAAAAAAAAAAAAACAAAGAATCGGATCATCTCAATAAGTGGCTTATGACCTTCCCCTGGTCAACACGAGTCCAAAAATTTGCATATGAGGTTTTGCGCCACGGGGGGCGGAACCTCATACCACACACACCACACACAACAGACAACACACTTTCGCTTTTATTAATATAGATTACAGGGGAGGGGGGGGGCAACGAAGTGGAACCTCGCCGACGTCGCGAGAATTCCTATCGGCGACAGTTATAGGTTGAGTTTTGCGCATTTGATATAAAGAGGCAATGCATTTCGTATAGAAATGTCCTCTGAAGCAGGAAGATGGGGGTATATACGGGTGGTTAAGGACATTTCTGTACGATAATTGAATGCCTCATATTCATATATGCTCAAAACCCTACCTATAAAGGTCGCCGATCGTAATTCTCGCCGCGTCGCGAGTGTTCACTTCGTGGCCCTCCCCGCTACCCATTTAATGATAAATAAGACGGGTTTGTTTTGTCGTAAACGTTGTGCCTGGACGTGCCTTTGGTTGATTCGTCAATATTGTACTTATTCCCCTCAACGCCCCTTTTTCTGCCTTTGTTTAGGTAACAGACATTCCTCATAAACAGACACTTGCCCACACACACAGGTGTCGTGGTGGGCAAGTGTCTGATTTATGAGGGAATGTCTGTTTACTACAATGGCAAAGAAAAACGGGAAGTTTTTCTTTGGGAGAAAAGTTACTACATTTAGTAAACTAAACTACCTAACTTAACGTTTTTCTAACCGTACCTACCTAGCGGTCTGCCAAAAGAGAGAGCGCGTAGAGAATATGCCGCCTGGACATGCCTTTGTTGATCATCCAAAATTTAGTAAGTCTCCCCTCACTCCCGTTTTTCCTTGACTTTGTTTTAGTAAATACAGACATTCCCTCATGAAACAGACACTTGCCCCCACACGAACACCGGGCCGCGACTACCTCCTCCTCGTGACGACGGCCAACAACAAGGGACCTTCCGCGCCACGCGTCATAACAGGGATTCGGCGTTCACGGTCGCCAGAGAATAAGATCGTGAGTCGGAACGGTGGGGGAGGGTATGAAAGGGAATGAAATAGCTAAGGGTTTTTGATGCTAGTAATAATACTAATGGTGGTAATAGTAGTAATGATAATGATGATGGTGGTAATGATAGCATACTCCTATGTGTGTGTGTGTGTGTGTGTGTGTGTGTGTGTGGTGTGTGGTGTGTGTGTATGTGTGGTGTGATGTGGACCAATGAAAACTATGATGTAAAATCTATATGACAACGATAATATTTTTCCTGTGTGTGTTTGTGTGTGTGTTTCTGTGTGTTGTGTGTGTATACGTATGTTGTGTGTGTGTGTGTGTTGTATGTGTGTGTGTGTATGTGTGTGTGTTTATGTGTGTTGTGTGTATTACATTACTCATGAGTTCTTGTCCACGCGAGCTGGCTCGCGATCCGTTTTCAGCTTTCGCAGTGGGCGGGCTTGGGAGCTCATTATTACCGATCTTTGTGGTCATGCGTGGACCTCACACAACATACCCCCCATCCTTACTCAGGGGGTGAGAGTAAACCGCCCGAATTTGTCAGTGAAAAATCCGGGAGCACGAGGATTCGAGCCGCCTACCCACAGAATGGGAGCCCGTCACGTTATCAACCGACCACGCGTGGTGTGTGTGTATATGTGTGTGTGTGTGTCTTTGTGTGTGTGTGTATTGTGGGTGTGTGCTTTTTTATGTTTGCGTGTATGTGCTGTGTGTGGTGTGCGTTTTATGTGTGTGTGGTGTGCGTGTGTACTTGCGTTTATATACTGTGGTTTGTGCTGTGTGTGCGTTTATGTGTGCGTGTAGTTTTGTGGTTTTGTGTGTGTGCGTTTTATGTGTGTGTGTGTGCTGTTTGTTTTGTGTTTTTTTTGTTTTTTTTAACATTCAAAGGAACTGGGCACAAGGCAGCAACAAATGGGTAACACAAAGGCCGCTTAGTTGCAGTCCCCTATCAAGAAATACAGTAAAGAATAATATAAAACGAGGGTGAGCCAATTTAGTTCGGAGGTGTCTTTTTCTCTTCTTTTGAAAGATTTAAAGTCATAGGAAGTGGAAAACTAGAAACCGGAAGAGAAGTTCCAGAGTTTACGGCAGTGAAGGGATGAAGAGTAAGATACTCTCTCTCTCTTTACGCTTTGCATTAGGAAGATGGGCAGAATAGGTTGAGAATGAGTAGAAAGTCCTTGTGCAGTCGAGATCGCGGATGGGGGAGGCTGCCATTTAGCAGTTCAGAAGAGCGTGCGCATGAAATAACGTATAAGAGAGCAAGAGAGCAACATTGCCGGCGTGATTTAAAGATTGAAGACAGGTCAGTCAGAGGAGAGATGTTGATGAAGCGAAAAGCTTTGACTCAACCCTGTTTAGGATAGCTGTATGAGTGGATCTCCCCAACATGTGAGCATACTCCATACTATGACATAGTCGGATAAGGCCCTCTGTAAGAGCAAGCAATTGGGAGGGAGAAAAAAAGGACGCAGACGCCACGCACACCTACTTCCTAGAAATCTGTTTAAGCCAGAGATGATATGTGAGTTTCCAGTTCAGATTTTAG
The DNA here is from genome assembly GCA_016584305.1 of Chionoecetes opilio. Classification (NCBI taxonomy): domain Eukaryota; kingdom Metazoa; phylum Arthropoda; class Malacostraca; order Decapoda; family Majidae; genus Chionoecetes; species Chionoecetes opilio. The sequence continues at coordinate 18,416 of JACEEZ010006079.1, read as the reverse complement.
TAAAGGATAGTCCTAGAATGTTCATTGTAGAAGAAGGAGACCAGTTGAGGTGTCATTTAGAAGAGGGGATAGTTATAGGTAAGGTTTTGTCCGAGTAATAGGTGAGATTGGGTTTTTGAGGCATTTGGAAAACAAAACAAGGTTTGCTTTGCCCCAATCCAGAAATTATGAAAAGATCATAGTTAGGTAAGGCGCTCGGGTGTCATCTCTCCGTGAATCACTTTAGTTTTCCTGTGAGTTGGACTTCTAATAAACGAGTGAAAAATGCGGGTAGAATCCTCAGCGTAGGAGTGGATAGGGCTTTGAGTTAGACTTAGAAGTCTTAATGATAATAAAAGAGAGTGGGGTGATTGTACAGCAACCCTTGGTAACACCACTATTGTAGATTTAGGAGAAGACAATGTCCGTCTCTACGTACTGCAATAGAACGGTTTGAACGGAACTTAAATGAAGGTACAGAGGAGGATAGAAACCGAATGAGGTGTTTGAAATTTAAAGATTTTTGCCGACTCTATCAAAAGCTTTTGATATGTCAAGGGGACCAGCAAAGTTTCACCTGAACCCCTTAAGGAGATGACCAAGAGTTCAGCTAGGAAAGCTAGAAGATCGCCAGTAAGATCGCCCTTTACGAACCGTACTGCGATCGATAGAAGAATTGTGAGCAGATACGAGGCTTAAGACAATCTTCTTATTAAGTTATAGATTCAAAAACTTTAGAAAAGGCATGAAGTCAAAGCTATAGGACGGTAGTTTGAAGGATAGAAAACGGTCACCCTTCTAGGGAACAGGTTTGGTGTGAGCAACTCCAGCAGAGGAAAGTGGAAGTAGATAGACAAGACGGAAAAGTTTGACCTAGTCAAGGTGCAAGCCAGAACGCACAGTTTTTGGAGACAATAGAGGGACTCCGTCAGGACCGTTAGCCTTCCGAGGAAGGCCAGAAAGGCAAGAAAACTTCATTCCGAAGGATCTTAATGGCAGGCCATATTATAGTCCAGAGGGTGGAGGGAAGGAGTGAACAAGCCCCTATCATCAGCCAGAGTGTAAATTTTTTAGCAAAGGTTTTGGCGAGAGTTCAGCTTTAGAAGTAGTGAGACCGCTGGGAGCCGATGCTGGGTAAGCCATATATGAGGACAGGCATGAAGAAGAAAATTGTTATAGTATGTTATTAGCTAGATGCCAGAAAGTCAGCGAGATGAATTTTTGATTCAGAAAGATTTTTTACATTTTCTATGAATGAAAGAGGTTTTTTGGTAAGTTGTAAGCAAGATTTGGTATGATAACGGGCAGAAATATATGGCGGCATGAGTTTTCAGGAATGGAATATATAATGCAATTCTTCTTCTTCTCTGTCTCTCTCTCTGTCTCCTGTCTCTGTCTCTGTCTTCTGTCTCTGTCTCTGGCTCTCTCTCTCTGTATTTTTAGTTGTAACGCTGCGCCAATTATTGTTTGCAGGCGTTACACACTGCCATACCGCGGGGTCCTCTTCGCATTTATAGCTGGTTGGATTTTACAAGATTCTGATTTATGGGTACAAAAGGTACAACAGTGTTACGATTATGGCGCCGGCCGAGCATACTCACAGGCGAACGTGAGCTTGACTTAGACCGTACATGTTTGAAACCGACTACGCTGTTTTTTGTGAGTTTGGCGTTTGTTTTAGACCTTAGACCTTAAACATTATCCCGGCCTGAAATCCACTTACGTTGGTAAAATATAAACTGGATCCAGTTGCACGGAAAAGGATTTACCAGAAAACGATGTCGATTTTGTAATGAGAAGTAGCTTTCCGGCGTCCTTGCGGACTTAATGTAGAGTTCCTACTGCAATGTCGAGGGCATCCTTTCCGCTAGAGTTTTTAGCGCTCTACCACTTTGTCGTCAGTAAAATTTTTATCGAATCTCGAACGTAAGTGGCTTTTCTGTGAGTTTTAAAGTGGTGGAGTGGCCTTTTTTTTTTTGTCAGGTGAGCTTCGTGCGTCAGGCGGACTTAGTGTAGTCTGAATGTAATTTTGAGGGCCACACTCCGGATAGAGTTTTTGTGGCCCTCACAACTTTTTCTTTTAGTAAAAAAATGAATCTCGACTGTAAGTGCTTTACTGTACCGAAAAAAACCCTCTGAGCCTGCCCCGCCCCGCCCCGCATAAATATATATATATATATATATATATTATTAATATATATATATATATATTATTATATATCATAATATATATATATATATATATGTACATATATATATATATATATATATACTATCTATAATATATATAATATATATATAATATATATATCTATATATATATTATAATAATTAATATATCGATATATAATATATATATATAACTGCCGCAAAGCGCCCTTCGGGCGTCTTTTTTCGCTAGCTCCTGCGTAGGGCTATTGGTGGGGGGCTTTCTGCCCGCACCACTGTTTTTTGGTCCCACCAAACATGACTCTCCAGATAGCCCCTTTTAAGCTCCTCCACACTAGCGGGCGAAGCCCGCCGGGCAGGCCCGTCACGGGAGAGCCCGCGGGCCACTGAAACTGTCGTCCACACAGCAAGCCTGCCTGGCCCGTCAGAAGGTAAGTACTGGGCCAGACCAGGCAGTGTAGCCGTTCTCTATTCAGGGAGCTGTGTCGGTACACAACAGCGAAGCAGGAAGGGCCGTAAAAAGCTGCACTGTGTACCCATAATCATTGCTATGTGTCTGAGAAGAAAAGGACACAGAGGAGAAAAAAGGAAGTGGCTCCACTTCTCCCTCCAAAGCTCCACTTGCAGCCTCGTATGTCTAGGCACTGACGTGGCACTGCCAGTCGACGGCAGGCAATGCCTGTGAATCGTCACCTCTACCCCATTCCCGGGCATTTTACTCTTTTGCCCGCGGGACACAAGCGGTGAGCCCTCACAGCAACTGCTCGCTTGTTGCTCCGCTAGTGTTGGGACGACCTTACTTTCCTGAATCACATCACTCCCCAACCCATTCACCGTCACCCATTACCAGCACCCCCCCACCCATTCACTCCCCATTACCCATCACCACACAACCCATTCCCCTCAACCATTACCCATCACCCCCCACCCGTTCACTCACCCATCACCCCACCCCATTAGCCCATCACACCACCCAGTCACTCTCACACCATTACCCATCACCCTACATCAAGGTGCCTCAATTTCCCTCGCAACCCACTTTTTTTCACAATTATCGGGCTAACAGGCTACTAAAAAAAAAAAAAAAAAAGGTGTCGGGATCATCCATAATTAATGCTTAAATGTTCCCACGGGTCGACCGGTTCCAAAACTGTGCCCTATGATGGATTGCGTCACTAGGGGCGGCACCTAATCGCGACCACATAGACAGACCACCACACTTTCGCTTATAATTATTATGACTAGCCGCAAAGCCGCCCCCCGTGCGACTTTTTTGGCTATCTCATGAGGAGGGCTATTGTGAAGGCCCAACAAACACAGACTCTCCGATAGTCCTTTCTAACCTTTCTCTGAAATCATGGATGTAGAAATGTATGTTTATTAAACGCCAACCCAATTCCAGTCACACACAACCCTTCACTCACCCATTACCCATCACCCCCCCACCCATTTCACTCACCCATTACCCATCATCACACCCCAGCCCATTTCCCGTCACGCCATTACCCATCATCACACACCCATTCACTCACGGCCAGGTACCCATCTACCCCCACGCTATTCCCTCACGCCATCCCCCAACCCATCACCCCCCCACCCATTCACGCTCACCCATCACCCCAATACCCATTACCCCTTCACCCCACCATTCCACTCACCCGTACCCATCACACCTACTCCAAGGTTCCTCAATTACTCGCAACCACTTTTTTTCACAATTCTCGCTAATAGGCTACTAAAATAAATTAACTAAAGTGATCGGATCGTCTCATAAGTGTGCTATACAAACCTTCCCCATGGTCGACTCCGTTCCAAAACGGTGCCATAGTGATGGGATTTTTTTTTGGGGGGCACGGAGGCGGCACCTATCGCGGACTCACAGAACAGACAGACAGACCACACACTTTCGCTTATTTATTACTGCCGCAAAGCCTCCCTCACGTGTGACTTTTTGGCTACTTTTGGCGGAGGGCTATTGGTGGGCTCGCCGACCACCTGTGGCTTGGGTGTCCAAAGTCCACCAACACAGAACTCTCCAGATAGCCCCTTCTAACTTTCTTGAACTCATGATGTAGAATGTATGTATCCCCCCACCCTTCGTCAATCACCCATTACCCCCATCACCCCCCACTTCATTCACTCACCCATTAACCATCACCACACACCTTCCTCACGCTCATTACCCATCACCACACAACCCATTCACTCACCCATTAACCCATCACCACCCGACCTATTTTCCCTCACCCATCACCTCACCCCAACCCATCACCCCCCCCCCCTTCACTCACCCATCACCCCAACCCCCATTACCCATCACCCCACCATTCACTCGCTCCCGTTTCTCCATACCCCCTACATCAAGGTTTCTCAATTCTCGCCAACCCACTTCTTTTCTTTCACAATTCTCGCTAATAAGGCTACTAAAAAAAAAAAAATTGTCGGAGCATCTATAAGTGTGCTTAAAATGTACCTCTGGTCGAACCCGGTCAAAACTTTGGCATATTGATGGGATTGGGGCACTGGGGGCGGCACCTATCGCGGACCACACACCACACAGAGACACCCTTTCGCTTATATTATTATAAAAGATATATATTATATATATTATATGGATTTATGCGGGCGGGCGGGGCAGGTAAAATTTGTCATTATTTACTTATCACGCTGGAAATTAATCTCTGGTACATTGTTAATAATCACGATGTAAATAATTGCCATTCAATGTAATTTCCCCTGCATGGAATATTGTGGCGAATATAATATTATGTGTGTATGCATTATTATGGGGAAATACGCGTAGAAAGGGAGAAAACAGACGTTCGGACCTTTACAACAACAAGTGTTCCACCTACTGGAAACAAATACAACATTAACTTGAAAACTTCAGGCGGCGAGAAGAGCTTCGTTTGGGAAAGCACATTAATGGACTCGTCACTCTGCCATGGTGTACAGCAGCCTATTATTATTACTCATTCTATGAGCGTCTGCACCTCTTTCCGGATTTAAGAAAAAAGTGTTTATGTTTCCTGTTCTGCGGGGGGGGACGGGGGGAAATACTTCTCTCCCTTGGAGTGTTTACTGAACACACATGGCGAATCGTTAGCAATCCAAGTCGATATTGAAGTTTGGTCTGCTCCATGTAGGTCAGCAAAATACATTTATGAAAGAGCTTCTTGCTCCCATATTAACTGTGTTGTCTTTGGGAAAAGGCGTTGATCCCCGCAACTATCAACTTTTGCTGCAGATGTAGCATCCTTAGAGCATGTACACTTTTGATTGCTAGAGTTGACTCCACCAGATGATGATGAGTAACCTACACCTTCCTGATTAGGCGATTTTTTCTATCGTCGAGATAGATTCTCTCGATACTGCTTTTCTCCACGATCAAGTCGTTGAGAAAAATTTAATGGCCGTGACTGCTTGCGGTTTCCCGCATACCCAGGGTTTTCCAAAGGAACAAAATGTTGCGTCAAGGTGACATGAGGGCCCTGATACGAGTGGTCAATAAGCAAAGCCGTAATGGATTACTATGCTCATGCACTGTGCTCAGTCGCACAAACTGTGTCACTTTGCATGACTTCCTGCGGACGAAACGTACGCCAGGGACGTCAACGAACCTGGAGAAAAAATTTGCGGCCAAAGCATTGCGCCAAAAAATGTGCCATGCGTTTTTTCGAAGTAACCCGACGGTGGCTTCCAAAATATACGGAGAAGATTCTCTGTACTCGCTGGCGACCCTTTTGTGCCTTGTCCCGGAAAAAAACAGTGTGGATCGTTTCTACTGCCGGCAGTGTTGCTCAACTGCAACTAAGTTAATGAACTTCTGAGCGGGTCCAATATCACCCCGACCACACCAATTACTCAGTCCCCCCCCAACGTACTCCTTTGTTTCAAAGGCGGAGGATCAGCCAGCGACACAATCTACCTGGGAGAAATGGACACTGTGTGTTCCTGCTGCGGTCACAAGATTTCTCCTTTTAGCGATGGTCGACACAAGGTGGTCCCGCTGTTGAAATGCTGCAAACGTTGCTTGATAAACGAACCACGGAGGACGAATGCACCACACTGTTGGTCCGTCCTTATGACTGAAGACTAGTTTGAGGAAGGGAAACACTTCCGAGCCTCAATCTATCGCTACTAACTCGTCTCTTCGCATTTGCGTAGTATTCACGCCCCCAGTGCCCACACTGGGCCAGGGAGCACATTAGCATTTTATAGTGCAGGGCCAAAATGTTACACTACGAGTACCAAAGGTATGTCAGCGAGGATTCCAGCTCCGAAAGGGAATCAAATGACTTCTTGGACGCCTACACAAGGCCTCCGTTCATCCTGTGGCAAAGTCCTGGTGGGCCATGTTGCGTGCATGCAATCCCTTTGCGAAGGTCTATTCCCCATGAGCAGTATCTTGCTGCGCAATCAGTCCGACATGTCGAAAATGGCAAATCTGCCGCGGCCGATCTCATGCAGTGCCACCGGGTTACCTGTGCGATGGCCACAGCCGATGATGTTGTGATCGTACACGAGCGCCGTCTGAGGCAGGAGGAGATAGTGGACTTTGGCTCCTGGGTCTGTACTCAATGGCAGATGAATGTCCCCAAAACATTGAAATCTGGTCTCCCAGTGCTGAGCCATTGACTCTTCCCACTGCTCACCCCCCGTGGGCACAGTGGCTTAGCGATTATTTATGACCATGAAAAAACGCTTCTCATTCAGAGCGTACTGTGCAATTATCTCTTGGCACGCAGGGATGATTTCTCCACGCTAAAGTTTGGTGGGCGTCTGAAGTCAGCCTTCGTCTGTTTCTCATAGCTTTATAAAATGGAGGAGGATCGGCTATCTTATATACCGCTAAGCAGCAACGCTCGGGCGGGGCCGATCGTTATAGAGGTCTACAACGACTGGTTCTGATGAAAGCCAATGAACCAACGCTCGGGTGATCGAAAAATCGTCGTTCTCCCACCCATCCTTCACTGCAGTCCCCAGGTACTGCACCGCAAGTACCTGGATTCCCTGGCTGTGGTGGTGCCATTTTAGGTTAAGTACGATCTTTTGTGACCATCACCACGACCCTAGATGGGCGGAATCACTGAAAACCTCCCACCAGGCCAGAACCGTGGATGATAACTGTGATTTGGTCATAAACATGGTGTTTCTGCAAACTCAATGCTATCTTGAACTCATTGAGAAGAGCAGGTGCTTGGTGATGTGCGGCCTGGCTATCTATGTAATAAAATTCCAGAAAAAGGGGCCTTCCCCAACGCACACTGTGTCTGGATATTTAAAACCCAGTACTCTGTGGATTCGGCCGAGAGAGTGACGAATTGTTCACTGCCGAAATACCGGAACAGGACTCTGCAGAGAGAGACCATCGTACTCGAATTTATGATGTATGAGCCCTGTATGAACAGACCCATGCAAGTGCTAAATTGGATCGGGTGAAGCAAGAAGATGTAAACATAATTTTCCCCAAAGAGTTCCAGGACGAAAAACAGTGTATGTCGGCATTGACCAGCGACGGTCCCTATAAGTGGTGCGCCTCCACCAAAACGCAGCTACGCTGCACGGTCGTCCAGTCGATAACGACTACATGGTACCAACAAACTTGATCTGTTGGAGGCAATGCAAGTCCCCTGTCATGTTGAGGTTTATCAACCCTACTTGGCGTCACATACCTTTTCAATATTTGACAAGGGCGAAAACCGAGACACCATCGACCGACAGCATATTATAGCACGGCACCATGCTGTTGCCGGACGTTTGATGGAGGTCAACTATTCCACAGCACAAGGTATTTATCATGTTACGAAGCTGCTGGCGACTAAGAGCAGTCCCCATCATCAGATGCTCGCATAATATTTTCAGGCTGTCAGTGCCTTGCCATTCGAACAAATGGTTTTGTTTTGTCCAGGTGAGGAAGACGAAGCGCTCAGCAAGGCTGCTGAAAACAAAGTCATCTGGAGGCTGTGGTTCGTGCTCAATCAAAAGACCCCTTGGCACGCTCTCTCCGGTATTGGCGAGATCCCGAGTCATTATGTATGGAACTGCCGCTGAAAAAATGTGCTGCCAAGAAAAAGGTGAAAAGGGTCGCGTTCGTATGTTTTTGACGTCCACTTCCTACGGTGAACTCTCTCTTCTTCATCGCTACTACTACTGCACTGCACGGGGGCTGAGAGGCTTTGAACATCTCCGAACAGTATCGTGGTCTTGTACCCATACGTTCAAGCAGGCGTGTCAGGCAAAGGGGACTACTCAGCGACGACCAGAAGTACGTGCGCTGTCTGGAACACGCAGCGCAATCAAATCCCCGGCGGCTATGTGAATATTATTCGTGCAAATTTTGCACATTGCCGTTCCGATCTTGACCCCATGGCATTGTATTGGCAGTGTTTCTTGAAGCTGTGGCCGAGGACTGAAAGCCCCGGGTCATCAGCAGCTCATCAGGATGAATGATGATGATAGTGCTCATCAGGCTGTCAAGGAGGAGACACGGACGTTTCATGGGCTCGGACCAGTCTGGATAGGTGGGCTATGATTTCAAGCAGCAGCATGGAGATTCTTACTTAATGCGCCTGAAATCATCAGTCGGCGCCCGACGACGGACGATCACGGTTTTAGGCAGCAGCGAGTCAAGTGGAAGAAATGTCCCGTAACCGCACTTCAATTATTGGCTATCGAGAAACAAGGTAATGCTGGCCAGAGAGAAACCGACGACGGCAGGTGATGGCAGCAGTGGGTGGCGCACGACACGCACTAAATCCCGAGCATTCCATCTTGATGGTCCGGCATGTACAGGAAGACCTACTTTCTGAATGGCCGTGGTCCTCGGATTGTCGAGGCTAGAGTTGCACGACACAAGACCATTGCTATGGCATGGTTCTGGTCTGGCCTGCAACTCTTCTCCTCATGGAGGCGACAGTGCACCTCGACCCTCACTTCCTTTTGTTATGGATGAGTGCACTACGGTCGGGCTCAAGTTTTCAGTCGGAGAGAGCTGAACTGATATCGCGGCCGCGCCACTCATTATATGGGAACGAGATTTCCATGACCCCTGTCGCACGCCGCTGAATGCCTTTGACAAGTGGTTTGAAGTTACTGATGGCAAACCGATTCCCCTTCGGCGACAAGTCGTGCTTATTTGCTGTGGACTTTCGTCAAATATTACCAGTGGTGACCAACACGACATCCAGCCTCGGTTCGTCGAGATAGATTGTAGAAAGTCTACAATATGCGCACAATTCAACTCTCAGACTCACAACAGTCAAATGAGAGTGTCTGAGCAAGAGCAAACTTTTCGGAATTTGTATTGGCAGTAGTACGGGACTCTGTCTGTGCCGCCCGAAATACCTGTTTGTTCCATTGGCAATTCACCCGGATGTCCTATTTCAAAAGAGGAATTGTCAATTTTTGGTATTAGGCACTGACGTTGTCCAAGAATCTTACCTCTCAGACTGTCCTCGACCTCAGAACTCCGCGTGGATATGCTCAACAGTTCGTATCTGCAAAGTAAAAACTTTCAATGGAACCCAAGGTATACTCATGTCTGATATAAACGAACACGCCGATGATCATGCTGGTGGGAAAATACGGACTCTACTTTAAACATACTTGCCTATTTGGTACCTCATAGGCTAACCCACCCAATATGCCGCCACACCGATTGGTCCTCAAAGTGGGAGAAGCCGGTCATGCCCTGAAAACCTGGATGTGACGGATGGACTTTTGCCAATGGCAACGTCTCCTCGTCGAGATTCTGAGAGACGATCTTGTGATTCTGTTCAAGATCAGATTCAACAGTGCCTGTGGCTACTTTGTAGAGACAGGAGGTTTCGCCATGTTGAGCGTAAGAAACGATGTGCCATTCGTCAGGGTTCATTCCCATTAAATTGGCATCTTCCTCCATAGTGCATAAGCACAGAGCCAGACTCTCAATAGAGTCGGCCTCTATCTCTCCGTCAAGTGTGTTTACACACGGCAATGCTCTACGTTGCTATGTCCCCTAGGGTGCGGAGACTATGCGACCGTGCGCTGATGCAGTCGAAAAGAGGTGACAAGCAAGGCACAATAATGAATACGGAACGCGATAATACGCGATATACGCGGAACTTGTCTCAAGATGCCCTCATCTTAAGTCGTTACGTCGACATGTAGGTGGTGGTTGAAAAAATCGTCCGACACCATTTTCAACCGCCTAGCGCCTAGGCAATCAATGATTGAAAACGGCCGTCGTGTACGCCCGTTCGAAATAATATTTAAATGTGGTTATTAAAATAAATGGGGCGTGGTTGAATACTTCGATCTGGTTAAGTGCTGAATACGCGTTTGGTATACCGTCAGCCATCAGTACTTCCACCACACCCTAACTATCCGCCGCGTCAAATTAAACCGCCGCCCGTTCCAAAAAAATATTTTATGTGTTTTTTATGGCGTGGTTGAACCTCTCGATTTGATTATAGTGGCTACGCGTCTTGGTAGACAGACCATCAGTACTTCCAACCACATCCTACTATCCGCCGCGTCAATCGGTACCATTCGGAGTTAAAATATAGCTACTGGCGAAAGTTCTCTCGTAAAAAAAAATAATGAGTGTCGGAGGGAACGCTAGGTCACTTGCAAAGACTCTCCAAATTAATTATTAATACCTATTTGCTCAATAATTCCCCGCTTTATTATATCTTCTGAGACGGTTGCTGTAACTACGTCATGGTTCACAACTTATAACTGCCTGGCTGGCTGGCTGGCTGGTAGCTAAAAAATTCTCTATTTTGGCTAAACTCAAAACTATTATTTCTTGCTGATACGTGGCACTACATTATACTAGGTTTAAGGTCTCAGCACGCCTGAGACCTTAACCAAGCCAAGTCATACCTAAAGAAATATATTCTTTATAGAACCCAAACAAAATCATTTAAAATTAACATTTTTTCTTTTTCTCATAAAAACAAATTCCCAATTTATCAATCTTACGTCACCTACAAACATACGTAGGTTTAAGTCTCAGCCTGAGACCTTAAACAAGCTACGTCATACCGAGATAATTATTATTTCTGGAACAATAACAACAACGAAAAAAAAATTCTCCATATGACTTCCTACGGTTTAAAAAAAAAAAAAATCTATTCCGACTCAGACGTGTCCAAACACACGCCGTTGCCTTGACCTTAAACAAGCTACGTCTACCGAAGATATTTACTTTCGAACAACAAAATCGCAAATTTTTTTTTTTTTTTGTTTTTTTTTTTTTGACAACAATTTTCTCAATTTTCTATTGATTCGTGTCCCAACACACTGCGTTGGGCTTGGCTCGAAACTTGACATACTCTACACTCTATGTGGCTTGGCGAAACGTGTTTCGTGGATTGCCAATTGTAGAATATTGCCAAATGCTGCGGTTGCAGTTTATTTTATTCATCATGCATTTTTTTCAATGTAATTAGATTTAAGGGAATTTATTTCCTGTGTCGTGGTGGGATACTGAATGGCATGGATGCAAAGGCTAGTCTTTTAAATGGCGCTTGCGCTGCCTATGATGCCGGAAAGGCTGGGCTGGTGAGGCTATTTTGCGTGGTTTGTTTTTTGGCTGAATGTTTCTATTGATAACTCTTATCTACCATATTTCGATTGAGCCAACTGTCATACTATAGTGGTCGTGATATGAAAAGCCGTTCTTCATCTTCGTCTCTGTCGGTCGTGTCGGCTCTCTCTCTCGTTCTCTCTCTCTCTCTCTCTCTCTGCGTCTCTCTCTCAGAGTCTCTCTCTCTCACTCTCATCTCTCTCTCCTCTCTTTCTCTCTCTCTCTCCTCTCTCTCTCTCTCTCTTTCCTTCTCTCTTCTCTTTCTTCTTCTTCCTTCTCTCTCTCTCTCTTTCTCTTTGTCTCTCTCTCTCGTTGTTTCATATTTTGTCACACTGTGGTTGCGCGAGCTTGTGCCTATAGCTAGCCAGCCTGTGAAATTATGGCATTACAATAAAAAAAGCAGTGTATTGGAGCTACCTTGGGGGGGGGGGGGGGTACCCCGAAACGGTGAGGTGATAGTGGCCAGAGGGACAGATCTATTTACGGCAGCAGCAGCGGCGGCGGCCACCTGGATGCCGGCTGCGGATGAGGTGGGAGGCGTTCCCTGAGGTGGGAGTTGCCTTGCACTTCAGGAGGTAGTGTTGGAGTGCAAAGTGGGAAGGTGACCTGGCAGTGATCTACAGGTGGATGTCCACAGCGCCCTGCGGAGTTCCTCAAGCAGAAAGCCGAGGCGGAAGACGTGTAGTCCGTCCCGTAATTGTGGGGATGGATGGGTCCCTTGGGGAATGGTGGTAAGACTTGTTGCAGTGCAGCGTACCAGGAGGAGAGGGTGAGGATAGGGGACGGTGGCCTCGTGTTGCTGGCGGACAGCGTGTCGACGGCAGACTTTAATATTTACGCTCAGTAGAGTTTTGGAGAGCTTGGACAGAACAGCCGTGTGTGGGGCTGGGAGGTGCAGCGGGCTGTCGATTTTGCGTCTCTGTCTAGCTGCTTCCTGTGGCCCACTAAGGCCTAAACATGGCTGGTGGAACCCAACATTGAGTGTGGTGATTTTCTCGCATCACGTGCAGCTAGTCGCTGGGCCAGAAGAGAGTGTGCGTTCAGGAAGGTGTGATGTTATCCTGTAGGCTGTGTGTCTCTTGAGGCCTGGACGAGAGTGATTAGTATGTAGTCTGTGTGTAGTATGATGACATGAGGGGATGACTCTCTCAGTGGCGTGGTGAAGATCGCCACGAATGGCGACTAGTTCCACCTGGAAGCAGCTGGCGCGTATCATGTTTAGACGACCATATTTGTTTTCGTGGTTTTCCTCCGGCTCAAAAAGCCGCTCCCCCCTGCTGCTTCTTGTGGGCAGGTATCTACTCTGAACTGACCCCGTCTGTTGAAGATAGTATGAGGGAAGCAGGGTCGTCCAAGGTCATGGCCATGTACTCTGTATAGCATTTCCATGCGTCGGCAGCGGGAGCATAAGTGTGGCCTTTTGGGCGCTCTCAGAGCTGTGGAGCTCGATGTGATGATTTGGAGGAGGGCTCCAAGCGGGTGGCGTAGCGAAGTCGGATGAGGGAAGAGCCTCGCCCTTACTGAAGAGGTTTCGTTATTCCCATAGTGAAGAATTGCTTCTGCAGCGTCTGCGCTGGCCTAACATTGTGTGTGCCGTGCCGGAAGGTTGTGGGCGGGGCCGTGGCAAGTGAGTTGCAACCTTTGGCGTCAGGTTCGTATGGGTACTGGGCAGGTGGGTCATTTTGGGGCGAGAAGGCAGGCGGTCCGTTCTTCGATACGGTGCGCCGAGTCTGGCGACTACCTGGCACCTATGTCCTCTCTGCAGTTGTGCGTGGTCGAAAGCCTTGTCCTCTTGGGGGCGTTGATGATGACTCTCAGGGCGCCTGTTTTGTGTGGCTTCCATAGTTTTTGTTGTAGGGGGTGGGGCGGGGGGTTGTGAGTGGATAATAGGTGCATGTGCTCGCTGATAGTCAGGAGAGAGCGCATGGTCGTGACTGTAAAAGGGGAGCTTCACCTGTGGAAACTATCCCCCCTTTTACTGCCAGTGATGCTGCCCGTAGACGGCTCTCTCTCTTCTCTCTCTCTCTCTCCTCTCTCTCTCTCGTTGTTCGCGCAGAGCTATCGTACTCTCCTTCTCTGTATTCATCTTATCTCTCTCCTCTCTCTCGTATCTCATTCAATCCTCATCTCATGTCTCTGTCTCTCTCTGTCTTCTGATTCTTCTCATGTCTCTCTCTCGTCTCTCTCTCTCTCCTCTCTCTCTCTCCTCTCTCTCTCTCTCTCTTTCCAAGCTTTTGTTGTTAGCTCTCGTCTCCGGATCACTCGTCTTCATAAAAAACTACTAAGAGCGAGTCCACGTTTTTCACATCTCGATCAGCTTGTGTGATATGAAATCACCCCAAAGGCGAGTTTTTGGTTATAGACTGGGACCTCACAACACCACACACACCCCTCCCTTTGCTCAAGAGGAACAATGACTTGCCCGCATTAATTCAGTTAAGCTCTCGAGTTTTGAAGCGGGAATCGAACGCGTGACTAGATATGTTTGCAACGCGTAATTTTTCAACCAGTGACGTAGTCTACGGGTGGGAAGGCACTTCTCACCCCCCCCCCCTACCCCTGACAATCCGGTGACACTCCCCCACTGGCCCTGGCTCCCGTAATTCATATAATGCTCTAAGCCCACCCCTAATCTGATCTTAGAATATGCTCTTATACAGTATGTGGCATCAGAAAATTCCTTAGCTACTCCGCTTGCCTATACTGTATTCATTTTGTGGCTAAAGACCTCTCACGATAGCTTAGCCCGGCGACTCCACTCTTCCTCCCGCGGGCTGGGTAGCTCCGAGCAGGATGATTATGTAATCCTGTTGTTGTCATATTAGTAGTCACTATAATGCTCTGTGCCGGTATCATCATACGTATCATCATCACCCAGGGCCCCCCGGGGAATGTGAGGTCGCCGTATGACAAACGCTTTCGAGTGCTGGTCCTTGCCAAACTGAATACAATATTGTGTCCCCCTATACTCATCCTGTGCTCCGCATTATAGATACCTAGCTATGCCCTGTTGTCCACTGATCGCGCTAGCTCCAGTCAGGGAGGGAGAGAGAGAGAGAAGAGAGAGAGAGAGAGAGAGAGAGAGAGAGAGAGAGAGAGAAGAGTAGAGAGAGAGAGAGAGAGAGCTCGAGAGAGAGAGAGAGAGAGAGAGAGAGAGAGAGAGAGAGAGAGAGAGAGAGAGAGAAGAGAGAGAGAGAGGAGAGAGAGAAAAGGTAAGGAGAAAGGTAGAGAGAGAAAGGTAGAGAGAGAGAGAGCAGAGAGAGAGAGAGAGGAGAGAGAGAGAGAGAGAGGAGAGAGAGGGAGAGAGAGAGAGAGAGAGAGAGAGAGAGAGAGAGAGAGAGAGAGAGAGAGTATAATCACATATATGTATTCAACCGCAACAACCAACTAAATCTAATTTTAGGTTCTGCCCAAGGATATGTCCCTTGCATACATCGTACACGGTAAATAAAAATAGGTATCTGTGCACAGGGGTCCGATGTCTCTCGTAACATTCAATCAACCGCTGGTCACCAACATAAAAGTTTATAATGTAGAATAATAATTAATATTATAATTAATAATAATAATAATATTTCCACTGTCTTGCACGGGGGGGGGGTTCCCTTGATGTCCATAATGTTCTCGCGCCTATCGTGCACCGACACATTTTGATTCCCGTGTTTACCTCATGTGTGTCGCCACCCACTCCTTTGAATAACCCACTGCACTTGATCATCTATATCCCGCTCCCTTTTCAATCTGAGACCACCCAACACACCCTCACTTAACCGTGCGTACTACATGACTTGCTCGAACTGACGCTCGGTGAACTCTCAAAGCACTAGAGGGACGCTGATGATGCTCGATAAAATGACCAACAGGCAAGGCAAGAGCGAGCAGGGTGGAGTGCCCGTTTTCTAATTCAGACTGCTAGTTCATCAGACTTCTTGTTGTCTTCCGTTGAACTTCCTTGCGTTACATTTGACCACTGCAAGTCTTGGGGCACCACACTGATCTCCCCGAGGATTCAGGCAACTGGTCTGCACCTTCGTTTTGTGGCCTTCCATTACCACTATATTTTCTGCACCACACTATGGTTTTTCCTTCTTATTGCCATTCCATTCATATGCTAAGTAACTCTTAGTACACAATCTCGATCTCCACAAATATGAACTGCAATCTTTATCTCAAGCATAATAGTTTTGACTAAGCTCAAGACACCGGCAACGCAGAGACAGAGTCCGCTGATTGAAGTAAACACGAGAGGACCAAATACTTAAACAGGACGCCGCGAAAACCGTACTCTGTCGACCTAAAGGGGAAAACCCCGTTGACCCACTGATTCCGGCCCCCGGGGGAGTGATGGATAATATTATATTTTTAAGGCGCCGCAAGCGGGGTTATTGGGCCAGCTTACAAAGTCAGAAAAAGTAATAAAAAAAACAAAAATTTTTAGATATAATCAAAATATTTAAAATAACAAAATATAAAAAGAACAATAGGTTTAAAAGAAATAAAAAAAGAAATTAAAAAACATCATAGCTTTTGAGAAGGGCCCAAACCCCTCTCAATAAAGGTTGGACTTCATGCCCCGGGGGAAAAACACCTCTCTCCCAATGCCGGGAGTGACGGTGGACCGCCGACCCCCGAACAGGGACAATAATTTTTCCCCGTAGGAGTGTGGGGTGAACAGGGGGGGTGATGCTTGTAGAGAGAGAGAGGGGGGAAAAAGAGAGAGGAGAGAGAGAGAGGAGAGAGAGAGAGAGAGAGAGGGGAGAGAGGAGAGAGGAGAGAGGAGAGAGAGGAGAGAGAGAGAGAGAGAGGGGAGCGAGAGAGAGAGAGATGGGGAGAAAAAGAAAAGGAGAAGAGGAGGAGAGAGATTAAATTGGATTTCAAAATGTACTTTTAAAAGGGGAAAGTAAGAAAGGGAAAGAGGAGGAGGAGGAGGAGGTAGAAAACAAATGTTGTTCGCGTCTGGAAAATCACCTGCTGCCCCCCCCCCCCCCCACCCTCCTTCCGAGAGGGGCCACCCCCTCCACATCTCCAAAATTTATCATCCTTTTCCTCCTGGAAAAATCTAATAAAGAAATTATTAAGGGTTAATGTTGGTTTTTAAATTCAAGTGTGTTTAATTTACCATACAAGGGACATTTTGGCGTCACGTGCGTCACGGCGTCCCCTTTAACCCCATCATCAACATTATCACTACCCTATATCTATAGTCTATACGGTACTACAGCCCACTATCACCACCAACCCATAACGCCCGAGGTCTCGGGGCCCTAACAATAGTCCACTGCCAACACCCAAAACACCACCCCCCATCACCACCCCAATAAAGGCTCAAAAGGTTTTTTCTTCAGCTTCGCACTTTTTTTTTATCATAAAAACCCTCTATTACGCCTTGCTCTTCTCTCTCTCTCTCTCTCTCTCCTCTCTCTCTCCCCCTCTCCTCTCCTCTCTCTTCTTCCCCCCTTTTCTCTCTTTCCTCTCTTCTCTCTTCTCTCTCCTCTCTCTCTCTTTCCCCTCTCCCCTCTCTCTCTCTCCCCCAACCAAAATCACCGAACCTCCTTTCAATCTTTAAAAAGTTTCTTCTTTTCAAAACAAACATTTTTCTCTCCCCCTCCTTAATCCCCTCCCTTCCTCCCAAAAACCCTTAAAAAAAAACCGGCCAAAAAAAAAAAATGGGGTGGGTGGGAGGAGGAAAAAAAAACGTTGTGCACAGAAAGGTCGCACAGATTAAACCAAGGGAGGGAGTCACCAAAAGGACTCCCTACTGTCTACCACCCAGTACCCCCCACTGTATGACAGCCCCAAATGTGGCCCCATGAATGCGATTAATCTACCCGGGGGGGGCCTGTAGCATCAGAGGTTATAAAAGGGTATAGGGTTTTGGGAGCGCTCCCTCCAGCCCTCCCTTCCCTTTGGGGTTTTTTACACTAGGACTAATTGCCTGCCTCACGTGAAATTTTGAATTGCCTACACAATGGGAGTGTGGTTTCGTTTTCCCCCTTTTGGATTCTAGGAAAAATTCTCTCAATGAGCTTCCCTCGCAAAAAAATTACTTTGGGGTAATGACATGTAAAAATTTATAGGGGGGGCGAGACAAGGTTTTCGTCCCCCTCACTCTTTTTCCCCTTGTACCTGTATCGTCTCGTTCATCCCTTGCCAGGACATTTTTTTTAATGCAGATTTTGGCTTTAGTTAGGAGGTTTTTAAAAAAGTGGGGGTTTGGTTTTGGGTTAGGTTGTTTTGTGAGTCAAAAAAAGGGAAGGTTTGGTTTGTTTAAATTTTTATATTCCTATCACTTTTCCTATTGAAACCATCTTATATCCCGAAGGTATTGATTTTCGAGGAAGCTCAATAGAGTAATGTTTCTTAAAAACTAAAAAGGTAAACAAATCATAGCCCCAAATTGTGTGGCGAATTTCGGTCCCATTGTAAAAATTTACCCCCTTCCTACCCGCCGCTCTCCCTCCCCCCCTTTTTTCCACCGCCCCTACCCCCCTTCCCCACCCCTCCTTTTCCCCCGCCTCCCTCCACTCTTCTCCTTTCCCCCCCCTCCCTTTCCCCCCCCCTTTAATCCCTCCCTTCTTCCATTTCTCTTCTCTTTAACCCCCCTCCAAAAATTCTCTTTAAAAAACTTTTAAAAAAAAAAAAGGCCCCTTATTTTTTTTTAAAAAAAAACCCCCCCCCTTTGTTTCCCCCCTTC
>JACEEZ010006078.1:0-20000 GCA_016584305.1 Chionoecetes opilio | reverse complement strand
CAATGATTATGCAGTATGTATAAGTGTTTAGAGTACTGCTGGATTATGATCCACTTTTGTCTGATGTACACTGTGGATTGCATACAAGGATGATATTTAATGGCCTAAATACTGTACCCACTATAAACATAAATGCTCAAGAGGTAGGACAATCAAGGGTAAGGCCAGGAAAATGGAAAGCTGAGAAAAAGAGTGTGCATGTGAGGAATATTGATGAAGGCAAGGTAAATGTCTTGATACTTCTTCTAGCCTTTTCTCCTTAAACTTCTGCAACATTCGCGACCTTAGATCTAACTTTCTCCTGTCGAACATCATCTCTCCTCCTCTAAACCTCATCTTCTTTTCCTCACCGAAACTCAGTTGGCTGTGAGTACTGACAGCAGACCTTTATCTGTCTCCTCCTACTGTCTCTATTCTAATTTTAAATCAAAGCTGGTTGTTGCGTATATGTGCGCAATGACATCACTTGCTCTCGTGCCCACGTCCTTGAATCTTTCGAATTTTCTACCATCTGGCTTCGACTTCAATGTCACTCTCTCACTAAATTTATCTGTGCTGTATATCTCTCACCTAACTCCTCTGACTATGTAAAATTCTTCGACTATTTAACATCAAAAGTGGAGCACATCTCATCTCATTTTCCTTTAGCTGAAATGTCCATTCTTGGGGACTTCTATGTTCACCACCAGCTTTGGCTATCATCTTCTTTCACTGACCAACCTGGTGAACAAGCCTACAACTTTTCTATCCTCCAAGACCTAGAGCGGCTGGTGCAGCACCCTACCCGTATTCCTGACTGCCTTGGAGACACGCCCAACATTCTTGATCTTTTCCTAACTACTAACCCTTCTGCTTACTCTGTGAAACTATTCTCTCCGTTGGGTTCCTCCGATCACAGTCTTATTTCTGTAACCTGTCCTATCGCTCCGATACCGTCTCGGGACCCACCTAAGCGGAGGTGCTTCTGGCACTTCAACTCAGCTAAGTTGGAGACCTAAGGCAGTACTATTCTGATTTTCCATGGAATGATTACTGCTTCCTTGTCAAAGACCCATGTCTTTGTGCAGAGCGCATAACTGAGGTCATAGTCGCTGGCATGGAGGCGTACATTCCACATACTTTCTCTAATGCTAAAGCCCGTCAACCTTGGTTTAACTCTGCTTGTTCTCATGCTGTCCGAGATAGAGAGGTGACTCACAAACGGTACCGTAAGCATCCATCTCCTGAAACTCATGCCCTTATATTTCTGCCCATAATCATGCCAACTCTTTACTTCAACTTACCAAAAACTCTTTCATTCATAAGAAAATTCAAAATCTTTCTGAATCAAATTCCTCTCGTGACTTCTGGCATCTAGCTAATAACATCTCTAAAAAATGTCCTTCTTCATCTTTCCCTCCTATGCTTCACCCAGATGGCTCCACAGCTGTCTCATCTACTTCTAAAGCAGAACTCTTCGCTCATACCTTTGCAAAAAATTCCACTCTGGCTGATGAAGGGCTTGTTCTCCTTCTCCTCCACCCTCTGACTATATTATGCCTGTCATTAAGATCCTTCGGAATGATGTTTTCTTTGCCCTTTCGGCCTAGATCCTCGGAAGGCTGACGATCCTGACGGAGTCCCTCATATTGTTCTCAAAAACTGTGCTTCTGTGCTTGCACCTTGCCTGGTCAAACTTTTCCGTCTTTGTCTATCTACTTCCACCTTTCCTTCATGCTGGAAGTTTGCTCACATCCAACCTGTTCCTAAGAAGGGTGACCGTTCTAATCCTTCAAACTACCGTCCTATAGCTTTTACTTCCTGCCTTTCTAAAGTTTTTGAATCTATACTTAATAAGAAGATTCTTAAGCATCTATCTGCTCACAATCTTGTATCTGATCGTCAGTACGGTTTCCGTAAAGTGTGATCTTCTGGCGATCTTCTAGCTTTCCTAACTGAATCTTGGTCATCCTCCTTTAGGGGTTTCGGTGAAACTTTTGCTGTTGCCCTTGACATATCAAAAGCTTTTGATAGAGTCTGGCACAAATCTTTAATTTCCAAACTACCCTCATTCGGTTTATATCCTTCTCTCTGTACCTTCACTTTAAGTTTCCTTTCAAACCGTTCTATTGCAGCTACTGTAGACGGACATTGTTCTTCTCCTAAATCTATCAACAGTGGTGTTCCCCAGGGTTCTGTCCTATCACCCACTCTCTTTCTATTATTTATTAATGATCTTCTAAGTCTAACTCAAAGCCCTATCCACTCCTACGCTGATGATTCTATCCTGCATTTTTCAACGTCGTTTATTAGACGTCCAACTCAACAGGAACTAAGTGATTCACGGAGAGATGCCACCGAGCGCCTAACTTCTGATCTTTCTATAATTTCTGATTGGGGCACAGCAAACCTTGTTTTGTTCAATGCCTCAAAAACCCAATTTCTTCACCTATCTACTCGACAAAACCTACCAGATAACTACCCCCTCTTCTTCAATGACACTCAACTGTCTCCTTCTTCTACAATGAACTTTACTAAAAATCTGAACTGGAAATCTCACATCTCATCTCTTGCTAAAACAGCTTCTAAGAAGTTAGGTGTGCTGTGGCGTCTGCGTCCTTTTTTTTCTCCCTCCCAATTGCTTGCTCTCTACAGGGGCCTTATCCGCCCATGTATGGAGTATGTCTCACATGTTTGGGGAGGATCCACTCATACAGCTCTCCTAAACAGGGTTGAGTCAAAAGCTTTTCGTCTCATCAACTCCTCTCCTCTGACTGACTGTCTTCAATCCTTAAATCACCGCCGCAATGTTGCTTTTCTTGCTCTCTTCTACCGTTATTTTCATGCTCACTGCTCTTCTGAACTTGCTAACTGCATGCCTCCCCCACTCCCGTGGCCTCGCTGCACAAGACTTTCTACTCATTCTCATCCCTATTCTGTCCATCTTCCTAATGCAAGAGTTAATCAGTATCTTTACTCTTTCATCCCTTGCACTGGTAAACTCTGGAACTCTCTTCCTGTTTCTATTTTTCCACTTTCCTATGACTTAAACCTTTTCAAAAGAAGAGTAACAAGACACCTCCCGAACTAAATTGGCCTACCCCTCTGTTTTTATTTAATTATCTTACTGTCTTCTTTATAGGGACTGGCAACTAAGTGGGCTTTGTGTTACCCATTTTTGTTGTGCCCTTGGCCAGTTCCTTGTGATGTAAAACAAAACAAAATAATAATTATAATAATATTTTATGGCAAAGTTGCATGACTTAACCATAGATGATATTAATCAGCAATTATAGCAAATGTTGATTGAACTTGCACTTGCAACTCTTCCCCAACATATGAAAAGAACATACATTAAAAAGACCAACAATGCCACCTTAGAGGGTTATGACAGACAATGTTGGACATCTAGAAAGGAATACCACAAAGCTAGGCATAGATATCATTGGCACAGGGACATTGTAAACTTTAACAACATGATTGAGGAAAGCAAAATCTATAAAACAAACCTAAAAAGAGTACAAAATGAGGAGTGGACAAACTTAGTGAAGGAACTTAGAAATTACAGATGTGATGATCCTAAAGTGTACTGGAACATTCTAAATGGTCAGAAAAAGAGCTGCCAGATCCCCATTACAATAAATGGGTTTTATGAACATTTCAGACAATTAGTGGATGATGGTAATACTGATAATGAGGAAGTAAATTTTATAAATGATTATAATAATATGAATACTGAACACTCACCATTACTTAAGGGGACACCACACATCTGAGTGCCATAATCACTCAATTTTGACATTTTTCATTGATGTGTTAAAATAGTTCTTTTGGCCTAGAACTACAACGTAGTATTTTTTTTTCCAATGCCCTACCTACCCCCTACCCGCGCAGGTAATGCCTACCCCCCCGCCCCCCGCGTCCAATCCTGGCAACCGCATCACCATCATAATTATTTGTAAAATGGTTATTTTTGCCTAGAACTACAACGTAGTAGTTCTGAAACGCAAATATGAGCCATATTACCCATTCCCTGGTCCCCTCTCAATGCTACCCCCCCCCACGTCCCATCCCGACCACCACATCAACATCATAATTATTTACCGGTATATAAATTGAAAAAATTTATTTTCACATGAAATAGGAATGTATACGAACGTTTTCTATCACCTCAATATATTAGACAATGGATAAATAGAAGTTAGCTAAAGTAATNTGAATTTAAACTCAAACATAGCACTACCATCAGCATCATAAAATTTTCAAAGTATATTATACTTTTCGTACATGTATCGTTTTCAAAAGTCAGCATTTCAAAGGTTTCATGGTATTATTAAAACTGCCTTTTCCACCATAAATATCTTGTTAGACCGAAAAGAAAATCAGAGGAAGGAAGGATGTAAACACAATTTCATCAGCTTTCTTCTTTCTATTGCGCACCACACACACACACACACACACACACACACACCACACACACACACACACACACACAACACACACACACACAACACACACACACACACACCACCACACACACACACACACACACACACACACACACACACACACACACACACCACACACACACACACCACACATACACACACACACACCACACACACACACACCACACACACATACACACACACACACACAAAACACACACACACACACACACACACACACACACACACACACACACACACACACACACACATACACAACACACATACACACACACACACACCGACACACACACACACACACACACACACACACAACATACACTGACACACACCTGGTCTTGATGTATTATCTTTCAATGTATTTGGTATTAGGTCAAAGTGTATATTGGTGGATTTTGTTAACTATATTAAATGTTATGATGTTATTTGTTTATGTGAAACAAAAAGTGATGATACGTACTGATATGATTAATGTGAAGGAGAACATTGAACATTTTGGTTTTTGATATTTTATTCAAGAATAGATGCAAATTAAGCAGGTTTAAGTCCGGTGGTCTACTCATTGCAATCAAGAATAATGTTAGCTTTAAGTGGAGGCACATCAGAACTAATTATGATTCATTACTTTCAATTAAAGTAGACAAAGGGAGTTAAGATTTAGGTAAAGAGTTGGTAATAAGTTGTGTTTACATTCCCCCCTCACACTCAAGGTATGGTAAAGTAGAGCCTTTTGATGAATTGGAATTTTTTGTACTAACTTATACTAATGATGATTATGTGCATTTACTTTGTGGTGATTTTAATGTTCACACTTTCACTATGCCTAGTTTTCCTTCTGGTGTTGGTGCTGATGATCAGGTGTTTGCTGAGGCATTATACATGAGCTTAAGTGATGTTGGTATATCTGAGAATAGGGCAAACCAAGATTTAACTCCAGACAGGAATACATATGGCAGGAAATTGGTAGCAGTTTGTAAAAATAATCAAGTTTTTTTTTATTTAATGGAAGAATGGGGGAGGATTGTGATATTGGTAAACCTACAACTACACATAATACAACCATAGACTATTTTTTAGGTTCACCAATGATTATGCAGTGTGTATAAGTGTTTAGAGTACTGCTGGATTATGATCCACTTTTGTCTGATGTACACTGTGGATTGCATACAAGGATGATATTTAAGGGCCTAAATACTGTACCCACTGTAAACATAAATGCTCAAGAGGTAGGACAAGCAAGGGTAAGGCCAGGAAAATGGAAAGCTGAGAAAAAGAGTGTGTATGTGAGCAATATTGATGAAGGCAAGGTAAATGTCTTGATACTTCTTCTAGCCTTTCTCCTTAAACTTCTGCAACATTCGCGCCTTAGATCTAACTTTCTCCTGTCGAACATCATCTCTCCTCCTCTAAACCTCATCTTCTTTTCCTCACCGAAACTCAGTTGGCTGTGAGCACTGACAGCAGACCTTTATCTGTCTCCTCCTACTGTCTCTATTCTAATTTTAAACCAAAAAGTTTTTTTGTTGCGTAATGTGCGCAATGACACCCCTTTTTGCTCTGTGCCCACGCCCTTTTGAATTTTTCGAATTTTTTTACCTCGGGGCTTCGACTTCAATGCACTTCTCACTAAATTTACCCTTTGTGCTGTATACCCCCCCCTAATCCTCTGACAGAAAATTTCTTGACTTTTTTAACAAAAATGGAGACATTATCTCTTTTTCCTTTTTGAAAGTCCATTTTTGGGGACTTCTATTTCACCCCACTTTGGCTATCACTTCTTCACTGCCCAACCGGGTGAAAAAAGCTACAACTTTTTTTATCCCCAAGACCTAGAGGGGCTGGGCAGCCCCCTACCGACCTGACTCCTTTTGGAGACCCCCCAAAACATTTTTTGATTTTTCCTAACTACAAACCCTTTGTTTCCCTTGTGAAACTTTTTCTCTCCTTTGGGGTTTTCCTCCGATCACAGTCTTTTTCTGAAAACCGTCCTATCGCCCCGATACCGCTGGGGACCCACCAAACGGAGGTGCTTCTGGCATTTCAACTCAGCTATTTGGAAACCAAAAGGCAGTACTATTCTGATTTTTCCAGGGAAATGATTACTGTTTTCTTTCAAAGCCCCACTCTTGGCAGAGCGCATAACTGAGGCATAGTCGTGCAGGGGAAGGCGTACTTTCCACATCTTTCTCTAATGCTAAAGCCGTCAACCTTGGTTTAACCTTGTTTGTTCTCAGCTGTCCGAGAAGGGGGGGAACTCACAAACGGTACCGTAAGCACCCATCTCCTGAAACTCATGCCCTCTATATTTTGCCATAATCCATCCCAAAATCTTATTTCAATTTTTTTCCCCAAAAAAACCCTTTTCATAAAAAAATTTTAAAAAATTTTTTCTAAAACCCAAATTCCTCTCGGACTTTTTGGCACTAGCAATAAATCTCAAAAAAAAGTCCTTCTTATTTTTTCCCTCCTATGCTTCACCCAAGGGCTCCACAGCTTTCATCTATTTCCCAAAGCAGAATTTTTCGTTTAAACCCCTTTTGCAAAAAAATTCACTCTGGCTGATGAAGGGCTTGTTTTTCCTTCCCCCTCCCCCCTTGACTATATTTCCCCCTGTAATTAAAGACCCTTTTCGGAATGTTTTTTTTCTTTGCCCCTTTGGGCCTGACCCTCGGAAAGGGGTGCGATCCTGACGAGTCCCTCATATTGTTTCAAAAACGTGCTTCTGTGCTTCCCCTTTTGCCTGGCAAACTTTTCCGCTTTGTCTATTACTTCCCCCTTTTCCCTTTCAGCTGGAATTTTTTGCTCAATCCAACCTTTTTCCTAAGAAGGGACCTTTTTTCAAATCCTTAAAACTCCCGCCCCCCAAGCTTTTACTTCCTCCCTTTTTAAATTTTTTAAAAATTAACTTAATAAGAAATTCTTAAGCACTTTCTCACAATTTTGTATTGTCGTCAGTACGGTTTCCGTAAGGGGTTGATCTTCGGCGATCTTTAGCTTTCCAAACTGAATCTTGGGTCATCCCCCTTTTAGGGGGTTTCGGGAAATTTTTTGCTGTTCCCTTGACATATCAAAAGCTTTTGATGAGTCTGGCCAAATTTTTAATTCCAAAATACCCTCATTCGGTTTTTATACCTTCTCTCTGTCCCTTTCACTTTAATTTTTCCTTTTAAAACCGTTCTTTTGGCAGCTACTGTAGACGGCCCCGGTTTCCTCCAAAATCATCAACATTTGGTGTTCCCCAGGTTTCTGTCCTATCACCCATCTTTTTTCTATTATTTATTAATGATTTTCAAATCAAAACTCAAAGCCCTTCCACCCTAGGGAAAAGTTTTCATCCGGCATTTTTTTTTTAAAGTCGTTTTTTTTAGACGTCCAACTCAACAGGAACTAAGTATTCACGGGAGAGATGCCACCCAGCGCCTAAATTTGTTTTCTATAATTTTTTGATTGGGCCCCCAGCAAACCTTGTTTTGTTCAATGCCTCAAAAAACCCAAAATTTTTTCACCTATTACTCGACAAAAAATACCCGATAACTACCCCCCCCTTCTTCAATGACACTCAATGTCTCCTTCTTCTACAATGAAACTTTACTAAAATCTGAACGGAAAACTAAATTCATCTCTTGCTAAAACAGCTTCTAAGAATTAGGTGGGGGTGGCTCTGGTCCTTTTTTTTCTCCCTCCCCCAATTGCTTCCTCTCTACAGGGGCCTTATCCGCCCCCGTAGGAGTATTCTCACATGTTTTTGGGGGGACCACTCATCAGCTCCCAAACAGGGGTTTTTAGTCAAAAAACTTTCGTCTCACAATCCTCTCCTTGACTGACGTCTTCAATCCTTTAAATCACGCCGCAAGGTTTCCTTTTCTTTTCCTCTTCTACCCTTATTTTCATGTCATGCTTTCTGAACTTGCAACTGCATGCCCCCCCCACTCCCGCGGCCCCGTGCACAAGACTTTTTACTCATTCCCCCCCTATTCTGCCTTTTTTCCTAAAGCAAGAGTTTTTCATATCTTTACTCTTTATCCCTTGCATGGGGAAAACTGGAACTCTCTTCCGTTTCTATTTTTTTTCCCCTTCCTATGACTTAAACCTTTTTAAAAGAAGAGTAAAAAAGACACCTCCCGAACTAAATTTTTGGCTACCCCTCTGTTTTTTTTTAATTTTCTTAGTCTTTCTTTTTTAGGGACTGCAACTAATGGGCTTTGTGTTACCCATTTTTGTTTGCCCTTGGCCTTTCCCCCGTGATGAAACAAAACAAATAAAAATTTTTAAATAAATTTTATGGCAAAGTTGATGATTAACCATAGATGATATTAATCAGCAATTTATAGCAAAGTTTTATTGAACTTGCATTCAAATCTTCCCCAACATATGAAAAAACATACATTAAAAAAGACCAACAAAGCCCCCCTTAGGGGTTAGACAGACAATGGGGGCTTGAAAGGGTACCACAAAAATAGGCATAGATTCATTGGCCACAGGGACATTGTAAACTTTAACAACTGATTTAGGAAACAAAATTTATAAAAAAAACCCAAAAAAAGACAAAATGAGGGGTGGAAAAAAATTAGTGAAGGAACTTAGAAATTACAGATGTATGATCCTAAAGTGTACTGGAACATTCTAAATGGTCAAAAAAAAGAGCGCCAATCCCCCATTAAATAAATGGGTTTTATAACATTTCAGACAATTATGGAGATGGTAATACGATAATGGGGAAATTTAAATTTTATAAAAGATTTAAAAATATGGGGGAAAACTGAAACTCACCATTACTAAGGGGGCACCACACATCTGATCCATAATCATCAATTTGACATTTTTTTATTTATGTTTAAAAAAGTTCTTTTTTGGGCCAGAACACAAATAGTATTTTTTTTTTCCAAGCCCCAAACCTACCCCCTACCCGGCAGGTAATGCCTACCCCCCCCCCCCCCCCCCGTCCAATCCTGGGGAACCGCATCACCATCATAATTTTTTTTTAAAATGGTTATTTTTTTCCAGAACTACAACGTAGTTTTTCGAAAAGCAAAAAATGAGCCAATTTTCCCCTTCCCCGGTCCCCTCTCAAAGCTACCCCCCCCCCCCTCCACCGACCCCCCACATCAAAATCATAATTATTTTTCCGGGATTAAATTGAAAAAAAATTTTTTTTCACTGAAATAGGAAAAATACGAACGTTTTCTATCACCTCAATATTTAGACAATGGTAAATAAGAAAATTTTGACTAAAGTAACTTGAATTCAAAAAAGATAAGGATATTTGTTTTTATCTCAAAAACGTTTTATTTACTTTCACGGTACTCCTCCTGCCATTTTTTTTAATAAGATTCAAATTTTGGACACTTTTTTTACATCATACATTTTGTAAAAAAAGACGCGGGGTTTTTATTTCAAAGACAGCATAATTTTTGGAATTTTTTTTTTTATTTTCGATATTTCTTTTTTCGCCTTTTTTGAGGATGGAGAATTTCCCTTCCTACCCTTTTTTGTTGAAGTTTTTCTAAACCCTAAACTAAATATTTTTTATCAAACAAAGATTTTTTTCTTTTATAAATAATTTCCATGAGAGCATATAGATAAAAAAAAAAAACAAATAAAACCAATAGTAATGAAACTTTTTAATAATGTAAACTTTTTCCCAAAAACACGAAAAGGGGATAAGATTTGGCTCTAAAAAACGCCTGTAAAATTTTTGGCACACCTGTGGGTTTCCCTTAAAGATCCCATAACTAAGGAAGAGGTGGTTAGAAGTATTAGAAAAAGAAAAAAAATCACCACATCTGACATGATGTAAATGAATACTTAAAAAGTACTCAGCATATTTTTTGCCCCCTATAAGTTAAAATGTTTAATGAAATACTTGATACTGGTGTTATGCCTTCTGAGTGGTTGGTTGTTATGATAGGGGCACTTTACAAGAAAAAAGGTGCATTCAGGATTTTTAATAATTACCGGGAATCACTTTGCTTAGCTGCATGGGAAGCTTTTCACCTCTATACTTAATGAGAGACTTAATGAATACTCAAATAGTTTTTTTAAATTTATAAATGAAACACAAGCAGGCTTTAGGCAGGGATACTCCATTTTGGGATCATATATTTTTGCTGAGTGTGTAATTGATCTGTTTAGCTGGAAAAAAGGAAGCTTTTTTTGTCTGTTTTGTGGACTATAAGAAAGCTTTTTTTATGGTTGGCGTGAAGGTTTTGGTATAAACTAGTGAGGGAAAGGTAAATGGGAAATATAAGAGAGAGAGAGAGAAGAGAGAGAGAGAGAGAGAGAGAGAGAGAGAGGAAGAAGAAGAGAGGTAGAGAGAGAGAGAGGAGAAGAGGAGAGAGAGAGATGAGATGAGAAGAGAGAGAAGAGAGAGAGAGAAGAGAAGAGAGATAGGAAGAGGGAGAGCGAGAGAGAGGAGAGAGAGAGAGAGAGAGGAGAGAGAGCAGAGAGAGAGCAAAAGGAGAATGGGCGAGAGAGAATAGAGGAAACGAGAGAAGATGAGAGGAGAGAGCGGAGAGAGAGAGGGAGAGCGAGAGAGAGAGAGAGAGGAGAGAGAGAGAGAGAGAGCTTAATGTTGATGACTGTACTCTCTCCTGCTCCTACCCGCGACATGACAGTGAGCGTGCTGCTAATGAGATCAATCAGCAGCTGAGTATTATACAGGAGTGGGGTACACGTTGGCAGGTGACCTTTGCTTCGGAGAAGACACAGGGAATGGTGGTCTCTCGGTCCCCTGCTACCGGGCCAGCAGTGGAAGGGAGGCTGCGGTTTGGTGGCGTTCTTCTCTCACTCCAGGAAGCCGTCAAGGTTCTGGGAGTAGAGGTGGACTGAGAGCTAAGGTTTGCGGCCACATCAAACACATTGCAAAAAAAGCCTTTCACAGGGTCTCTGCCCTGCGAAGGGTAGCCAGCTTCCTCGACAGGCGAGGGAAGCTCTTGCTCTACAAGGCCCAGATACGGCCTTACTTAGAGTACGCCGCCCTCTCCTGGATGTCGTGTGCAGTCTCGCCCACTAGAAGGCTGGACAACATCCAGCGTCGAGCCCTGCGATTGGTGGATGCTGCAGACCCCCCAGCCCAACCCGAGCCGGTGAGTTCCCTCGACCTACTGCAACACCGCAGGGACGTCGCGGCGCTTGTGGTATTCCACAAGGCACAGGTGCAGGGAGTGCCACACCTGACTGGGTTACGACAGCCTCCGAGAATCGCCACGTGAAGCACGAGAACGGTGCTTACCAGTGGTGATGCAGTGAGTGGAGGTGCCACGTTTCCATGCCAGTCAGCACCAACGCATCTTTTGTGCGCCGCGTTTCCAGGATGTGGAACATTTCCACGGCCACCGTCCTTCACATCCAAGAGATGAATACACAAAGTTTAAAGTTGGCGGCCATTCGGTGGAGACAGTCGAAGCCCACTCCGCTGACGCTTGTGATACCGAGACACTTAGTGACAGCAACAGTGTCTCAACAAACATTTTAGTGATGCATAAAGGTATATAATGTAAGTTTTTTTAAGTCTTTGTATTATGTGTACATTAGGGTGCCAATAAAAATCAAAAGTTTGAATTTTTCTTCCTACTTTGGTGTAATTGTGCATCTATGTAAGAAACCATCGTATGCAAAGTTTGACCTCAATCGGTTGATATTTACGGGTGGCGGATTACAACTTTGTTATTTACCCTTTTGCACTGGCCTATTAAGGAGGGGATGTCATCTCTTGAAAGCGGACAACCCGGACATCCCTTCCCCAGCAGGGCTGCTGGTCCCCCCTCTTGGTGAGTATAGCCTCTCGGGGGGGGGGGTATCATGGGAGCCACCATACTCATTGTGGCCGGCTTGGCCGGGGAAGGGAAGCCTTCGAGGTCCCGGGCTGTTGATGGCGATGGGCCTCCACAACCTGGAGGAGAAACTGGCGCTGTTCCTCGTCTTTGGTCAGCCGAAGGGTTTTGAAGGACTGGAGGGCCCGCCACTCCTCGCTCGGCTGTGTCGTGTACGACGCTAAGTCCCTCGATTCGCGGCAGGCCTCGACGTACGATTCCTCTTCCTCCACTTCCGAGGGTTGGCGGACCGGAAGTCGGTCTTGATATAAAGAGCTTCGAGGAGGCGGGGGGAATTTTTCGTGGCGAAGGAGGGCGTGTTTGCCGCAGGAACTTGTGATGATGGGAGGTTTATTCGCTTGGGGGTTCCTCGGCTCCTTCATCGTAGAGAATGGCCTGTACAATTGTTTGTTTGTCGGAGACAGGGAGACGTGAGTCGAACATGACGGGCCCAATGAGATCTTCGCTAAAGTACCAGAAATGGCGGCTCAGAGTGGTGAAGCAGCCTTCCGAATACTTTCGTCGGGGTTTAACTGAAGGATGTCCTTACGAATCCAAGATCGTTGGCGGAGCGTGGGAGGGAACCGTCTATTCAACCATCGAAGGACGTAATCTCGGTTGCGAACGATGAGAACCGCTGGAGGGTTTACATTTCTCGAGGTGTGACGCCCTCCGTCAGCGCTCCCGAAACAAGATCATCTTCAGACGTAAATGATACGCGCCATCCAACGCGCTCGATGAAGCGCTCCGGGTTACGGATCGAGGACTTCGGAAGAGCGCCGCCGCGGAAAAGGATGCTCAGCTCAGCGATTTCCCTTTATAGTCGTCACGGGGCTGCTTTGTCTGAAGCAGACTTTTAAAAACCTTGAATGAGATCGTCCCTCTTGGAGACCGAGTCTCCGGCAGATCTTCGTTGGTGGGAGGGTTATTGCCGACTGGTTGATGTAAGACCAGTATCCTTGAAGCGAGAAAAGATGGTGATCTCAGGACCAGAAGATGACCCCAAACACGTAGAAGAGGCCTTCTCAAGGACAAGTTCGTGGACTGATGACGGCAAGCAAGTAAAAAACGGGGGGTCGGCCGATCTTCTGTTGCAAAGATGGTGCATGCACCATTGATGGCTCCAGTGTTGGCACTGTTGTGTCGAAGCACATCGCCACGACTCGTTCCTGGACCCCCCAGTCTTCTAGAGCCTTCGAACACAGCTGTAGCGGCGGCATCACCATTCCGGAGTGCAGTTTCGGGACTTCTAGGAGCTTCTCCTCTCCTTCTCCTGTGACGAGGATGGCGAGTCTTTCGGAGCGAGTGCCATCGTCCTGAGGAAGGATCTTCCCGTCCCAAAGAAAGGTAAGAGGTGTAAGAGGACTGAAAGTCTCTGTGATGTCCTTCGCCAAAGTGGACCTGTACTTCGCTCTTGCCTGTCGAATGGACTCGGGATTCAGCACCCAACTCTTGTGGATCGTGGCCCAAGCTACTTGCCGTAGCCGCCACAATTCGAAGGGCTTGGCGGCTACTGACCCCAGTTCTGTCAAGGGCTCCGACGAGATCAGGGATAGGACGGACTTCGTGCCCCGTGTCCTCAATCGCTTTGGTGAGAAGTGACCCCGGCGTCGGAAGAAGAAGTCGATGTGTTGGCAGCGTTGGCTGGACTTGATGACTCAACGATACGACTCCAGCTCCACCATCTCTTCTCCTTTTGGCGTCTGTTGACGGCTACGTGAGAGAGAGTTTTCACGTCGGCAAACCGATTCTTTCAGCTTCTTGTCCAGACCAGCCATCGAACCCGCCTCCCCTTCTCCCGCTGGGGAAAAGGAATTCCTTGTCTTCAGGAATGGTCATAAGAGTGAGGGCGTCGGAGTGGGCGATGTCCAAAAGGTCTGAGAGACTTTCTTGGAAGGTCTTCTGTTTTTCGGCAGGGGGTGACTCCGAGTTATTCTTGCTTTTTGCTCAGGATCTTCCACTCGTCGAAAGTCCAGTAATCTTCCTCCTCACGCTAGTTTCTGCGATGGTGGGATCCTAGCTCGTGTCCCCGAAATCGAGGACCTCCTTTGCAGCCTCAGCTGCACTCTGCTGCACCGTCTTCTTCCTCTTCCTTGTGTGCGTAGAAAATCGTCGTAAAACGTCTCCACGGCTGGGAAGTTTTGATCCTGTGATAGTAGGAAAACTATGGCCAAGAAGCCAAACTTCAGTTTGCTTTCTCGTGGTCATGACCTGAGGCGAAAGAGGAAATGTTCAAGATCGATCTGCCACCCCTAAATATCAACCGATAGCCTGAACTTTGCACACGACAGTTTCTAAGTACAAGGCAGAATACCACAAATATGCGTGAAAAAATATTGACTTTGAAAAAATTACCCCTATGCGCTAATGGCACCCTAGTGTACATAGTTATATTCAATTTGCCCTTAAGATAGGTAGCACACAACAGTGCACCTTTCAGAGAGAGAGAGAAAGAGAGAGAGAGAGAGAGAGAGAGAGAGAGAGAGAGAGAGAGAGAGAAGAGAGAGAGAGGAGAAGAGAGAGAGAGAGAGAGAGAGAGAGAGAGAAAAGAGAGAGAGAGAGAGAGAGAGCGAGAGAGCGAGAGAGCGAGAGAGAGAGAGAGGGGAGAGAGAGAGAGAGAGAGAGAGAGAGAGAGAGAGAGAGAGAGAGAGAGAGGAGAGAGAGGAGAGAGAGAGAGAGAGAGAGAGAGAGAGAGAGAGAGAGACGCGCCAGGCTCAGGTCACGGCGTATTCTAGCTCCTGACAAATTCAAGCTTTTCCTAAGGAAAACTGAGCAATTTCACTAGCAGTGTTGACCATCTGTCGGTAACGATCTTCTGATCACACAGGGGATAAAACATTTCAAACAAACAATACTTAAAGACAGAAATAATGAGGTTTTAGTAGTTGTAGTAGTAGTAGAAGTTCTCCCACACTCTCCTTGTTTACACAGACAGAGAAACAGAGCATTGTGGAAGGGAGAGTTGTTGGGAAGGGTGAGAAAGAAATTAATCATATATATTGTTTTACTTTCTTGTTTAGGCATATGTATGGGTATGGTAGGTATAGGGTGTGGCATATTGTGTAGTTGGCCCCAGTTGCATTAATGCTGAGTTAGCATGTATTGAGAGCCGGCAGATTTGTCATGAGATGTTACGTAGCTTATTTTCATCTATTTATATTTCTATAGATTGTAACATAATAGATATTTATATAGAGTAGCTATATTATAGGTTTATGCTATGGTAGAAACATTATTTGCTCCTTACTATATGTTTAATAGTGGAGGAGCTGTATATGTGTCATAGATTAACGAGTATTCGACACCTGCATGGGAGAGAGAAGCTCCATGTCCATATCATTGCTCACCGCCGCTGGTGACGACGGACGGAAGAACACGAATAACGATACCAAGGGTGAGACGGAGGTCACAGGGGTTCCTGAACATTTCGTCAAAGTGTATATTTTGTAGCTTAAGACAATTAATTATACTACCTCAATCACCCTGGCGTCTCTCTACATCCTCACGAAACCACATATTAAACTTTTCACGTATACAGTGTTGAACGTTGTTACGGGGCATTGACAAAATCTCCTTTCAAGGTGGTTACCTGTGTGAGTAGAATTACTCGCTACGGAATACTCAGATCTTTGTGGTGGCAGCTTTGGCACGAATACTTTATCGTGCTGAAAAAATTCCTTTGAAACATATCACTGGTTTAAAAATAGGGGGTTGTGAGTGAGGGAAACTTTTTAAACAAAATGCAGCTTGGCATTAAAATCCTTTTGGAGCGGAAGGAAAAAGATTTGGATCAAGGTCGACCATGCTGACCTGCGCGCTGACTCCCAGCTTGTATCGTGTTTTATCTTCGCTACCACACCCAAAACCGATTGTTCACCAGGGTCATCTCAAAAACCCCCAATTACCCTCCGCTACGCCTGTTTCCAAAGATAAGCGTGGGAAATGGACGGACGTTAATGATCTAAAATTGCAAAAACTTTCCACGACCGGGCACCCGGGGGGAATTTAGATTTACTCTTCCTCATCGTCACTTACTCATCATATCAACCCCAAAGGACTTGTCAAGGGGACATTCCCTACGTTTGCCCTGTAAAGGGGACTCTCCATATCTCGCGGGGACAACTGGAAGTCTAAGGGGTACCTCCAATCGGGTTCTCCGCAAAAATTAAGCAAATAGCTACAGCTTTTCTGACTCTACAATTACACTTAATTTTTATTACACAAACATGGAGTTTTTTTTTTTTCCCCTCTCGTTGAAGGATTCTTATCATGAATAACATTTTCCCCTTAATGCGTTTTCTTTCTGTTTATAGGAGATTTTCTACGTTAAAAAGAAAAAAGGGTACTTTTTAGCGGGGACTACCGAAACTTATTATTTCTCTAACAAATTTTTTTATTTGTCCACTTATGGGGCGCTTTGCGTATGTACTTAAAAATTATAACACGTTATTGTCTCTATAAGGCCATAAGGAAGGAAGATTTTAAGGGCTTAAAAAGTTATTTACCTCAAATGAAAGGGGATATTGCTTGTCACGTGAACAGAAAAAAAAGAAAAAGGGATGATTTAAAACCCCCTTAAATAAACTTTCACTGAGAGCTCCAGTAGTCCCTATGCCTGTCTAAAAATGCTACTACTGCCACTACTACATACTATGCTACTACTAATACTGTACGGTGGTATAGCACTGTTGTAAACCCACATAAGTATAAAACCTATCTTGAACCTTCTTAAAAGGGGACATTTTTGTAAACCTTTTTTAAAACCTACCGGTAACCGTAGTTTGGGTAAGGTTACCGCGATTTTGTCTGTGCTGGTTTGGGGGCCGCTCAAGTCTAGCTCGTGTCTTTTCAAAGCTTAAACCCATAATAAAAACGCTAAGTGTTTTTCACCTGTTGGGGAGACAGGGGGAACCCTTTAAAGAGGGGGGCTTTAAAATAATGTACTACTACTACCACTAACTTTACTCCCTAACACTGCTACGCCATAAAATCACCACTCTCAGGTTTGTGCACCAACCTGGACTGTTTTTCCTACTTCATTTAAAGTGTTTACCCCAGAAGCTCCGTGCGCCCCATTTAGTGGGATGGGAAATTTTCAGTGCTTTCAATTTCTCACTCTGTGTAGGATTATATTAGCTCGATGTATCAAACCAGCCGATAAATAGCCCTTTATTTTGATCTAGACTGCACCTGGATGAGAGCTCAACAAATTTTTGCGAGCACGCCTTTCTGGCCCCCGGGGGTTAGGCAAAATTAAAGACAAATTCAGGGGGAATTTCCCCGAAGTTTTCAGTGGGGGGCGGCAACCACAGTAGTGAATAAAATTTTTCATGTGACTGACCTATATGCAAATGTGTCGTCACAAAAATGTATGGGATGGGTCACGCCGAATACATTAAAAAAAGGGGTGTATCAAAAATTTTTAAAAAGGGCATTTGGGGAAAGGACAAGAAAAAAGTATGGATAGTATTCTAAATTCTTGAATTGTTGTTTTATATGCTCATGTCCTGGTGAAGGTGCGTCGTGCGCTCTTTCTTTGCCCTTCCATCCCCAAGGGCGAGTTAGTGGATTTCATAGCAGCCTTAGACGCAAGCTTATGGAACAGAACACTCTATGGCTTTCACAGCCGCAATTGCTATATAAATACTCCTAACCAACACCGAAAAACACCTCCTCCTTTTTTAATGAAAGGGTAATTGCGAAAGAGCAATAATTTGTTCCTACTGAAAACAAGTAGGACATACTGCAAAAATCCCTCCTCGGGCACAAATAATTGCAAAAGGCATCCCCTGGGTGATAACCATACACACACACCACCCAGGGCCCCCCAAGGGGGTCCCTCTACCAGGATAAACCCTTCCTTTTTTTTCCCGGGGGAGGGGACCTCAAAAAAACACTAAAAATGGATTCCTACTACTGCGCGTTCATAAACGGGTAATCACAGTACCGCCGATGCTCCCAAAAATGATGCTCGCGCAAAAAATGAGCGAAGGGGGGCTGCTGGAG
Organism: Chionoecetes opilio; assembly: GCA_016584305.1. NCBI lineage: Eukaryota > Metazoa > Arthropoda > Malacostraca > Decapoda > Majidae > Chionoecetes > Chionoecetes opilio. Next base: position 1,735 of record JACEEZ010006078.1, on the reverse strand, counting down.
AGATAAGCCGTCGGGGGAAGAATACGGCCTCGCGCCCATCCAGGGTTAACTAACGCAACCGCGAGGGAGATTTTCCTCGTGCGGCGCGGCGATCCTTCGATTTCCACAATATTGTTGCTGCCTCCAAAAATACAAAGGGGAAAATCCAAGACGTAACCTCAAAACCATTCCCCGGCTTTTGGGCACTGGAGCTACTGTAAATGTACTCTGTCAAAAGTCTATCAGGCTCTAAAGAGGGTGCACGTGGTGGCCGGTGGCCTTACCCAGATGATTTGAATGTAAAGGGGGGCCCACGTTTACTTTTTAAAATAAGGGAACATGATCATACCTATTAAAACTAACAAAGGGGTTCCTCCGGATCGAGGAGTTCTATTACATCCAACTTTCAGTCCCCTTTGAGGGCTGTTGGATTTAGCTACATGAAGCTAATCGAATTGGGGTATATCGCAAAAAAAAATGTATAACATTTAAAGGAAGCAGTTATAGGCATGGATTTTCCTATGTTCTGCTCCCCCATATTCAAATCACTCACAGGGGAAAGAGGGGGATAAAAAGGGGGGCCCTCGACTGGGGTAGTTCCCCCCATTTCTGTCTCTAACGCCCCCTCCCCCGTGAACTTCAGCGGGCTGGAAATCGTGAAAGGCCACGTTGTCGCTGACCAAAAATCCCCGATCGTATGGCGATGCGTGTTTCCCTGGCAGTTTCCTGATGCACCTATAACAGTGATATTCTCGATAACCCCAGTAAAGTAAAACGTTGGCCCTAGAGGCGACACTTTCACTGTCGCGCAGGACTGTCCCATCACATTGTTTTTTAACCCAAGTGGACCATTGCGAGTTAAGGGGAACGGCCGTTTTTTTGTGGGATTGTTTAAATTTTTTGGGCTAAGGTTATATTGTATCCATGAATTTGGGGAAAAACCCTTCAAAACAATTTGACCAAGAAAAATTTGGAGTGGCTTTATTTTTTCACATATACTTTTTTTTTGTGTTTTTTTTTTTGGGTTTTTTTGAAAAGCTACTCTCCTTTTATAAATTCCCTATATTCCTTATACTACATATTCAGGGCAACACGATTTTCTGGCAAAAGTTTTTAAAAAAATTCTAAATGAATTTGGGGTGCTAATTACGAATATGAAATCAATTTTTTTCTATCAATCAGGATTTCGCGTATAGCTTTTTCATTTTTTTATGAAAATGACTCTCACCATTATTGAAGGTTTCAAAAAAAACACGTATTTTTTTGTAATACTTTTGTATATTCTTAATCAAGGGAATTACGAAGATTTTAAAAAAGAAATCCATGTACAAGTAATCAATATAGTGACAGAATTGAAATAGAAAAAATAAAACAACTATAATTTGGGGCACAGATCAAAAGGGAATAGCAGTTATGTGAATTTTTTTTTTCTTGGCTTCCTGATGTACAAACTTCTGGGGTTTTCTCTCATATATGGCGTCTCATATTCCCAAACTCTTGATTGGGATTATTTCTGGAGCTTTCTCCACATAATCCGCCATCATTTTAGCCCACCGGGCCTTGATACCGTTCTTCCATTGTTTTAAAAATCCTGATGAAAACGCTCCCCTTTTTTCCCCCGCTTTACTCCCCCGGGTTTTTCCCGGGAAAATTGTCCAATGGCTGTGTAAATAGTGAAACCCTTTTTACTCATTCTACATCCAAAATCTCGCAGGGTCATTGTAGCCTTCCACAATCCTTTTATTGTCTGCTTTTT